>JAYRBW010031338.1:0-12139 GCA_036023295.1 Invenusta paracnida
ACACCATTTTCTAACAAACTTAAGAATAAATTAATTGGGGTCGCTAGCGACCCCACCGTAAGTAATGTAACTTTTTTTGTCAGTACTTAGAGGGTTAACCAATGTACCCTCCAGGATAGTTCTCCTGAGCGAGATAAAGACAGATTTATGGCAAACTTGTAAAGTAACTAAGCTATTATTGTCATTCATAAAAATCGGGTGTCTGTTTAGGTTAAAAGTACAAAACACACTTTGATAAAAGATAATTAATGTTAAAATTACAAAGAAGACTTTTGTGATCATCACAAAACTTTAATAAATTTAGGTATATTACGTTAATCATGCACATTTTATTGTAAATTAAATCAAAATAGTATACAAATAAACTTTTTAGTTGCAAACATAAAACAGTCCAACAAAAAAAATATAGCACTTTTCGATTGTAAAGCGATAAAAACACTCATCATATGACACTCTCATCTCTACATATATATATATGTATAAAATCGTATATTATATATATAACAGTATTAATAGTGATAAATATTATCATATGACACTCACCATATGACACACTATACAATAACTGTGCATAGTATCTTTCATAAATATATTGCAGTGTAAAACAGATTATACATAATATTGCAAAATATATTATTTCTGTATTAAGTTTTAAAGGAATCGATTGACTGCGCAATAATAATGAGAAGTGTCATATGATGATCAATGTCATGATTCCGTTCCATAGAGTCAATTTCACTACCAAATTCAGTCAAGCTTGAAAGAGACCACAAACTACCTAATTAGACAGATATAAGCGTACCTACATCAGACAAGTGCAACAGACTTATTATATAGCTTCTCCCAATAATAGTACTGAACTTTCTTGATGCAAATACAGTGAGTTACGTTATAGATCTATAGAAGTTCACATTAATTAGAACAATATTTGGAGTTACATAAACCCGATCAAAGGTTTTAAAGTAATACGAAAATATAAATTTAAAGATGTATTTCTTACATCGGTAAATATAAAGTTTGGTTAAATTGGATTGGATTGATAGCACGTCTAGACATTTTCTCTACTGGCACCAGTTAATTATCTTTTTGTCTAATGAAATCGTTTTAATATTTACATAGCTTCCATCTAAAGTTAAAGCTAAATCTTCCTAAAGCCAAAAACCAGGTGAGAATCCAAATATCTCAGGAACTATACATCGGATTACTGCTCCTAGCCTTAACTTAAGCTCGCTAAGATCTAACTACTGTATGAAGTAAGAAGTTATATTCACATTATATGACTCAATATAAATCTAAAATACGTCGTATATCTGTTTTTTTATAATTAATTTTAAATTACACTTTCAGCAGCTTTTACATTTTTTAAAGCCATGTTTGATCTCCTGTAATTAAGGAAATATGAAAAGTTTGTAATCTGTTAAATATTTAATTTAAAAAGATATTTATGTATATGGAGAAGTCTTGCTTAAATATTTAAATATTTATAGAATGATGCAATCCAATAAAGAAGATTTAAAAACTCGGTTTGACAATATATAATCAGTATTTTCTTAGTTATATTCGATATTTTATCTAACTATTTTCTACTACTATATAGAAGAGCTGTTATGATGCCTTTTCATCCTGAATGGCTAACCAGCAGGATGGTTTTCGTGTTCAACCCAAAGAAGTTTGTTCATAGAAATACAGTGTTATATTGAATTCTTGTTCAAGAGTCATATGTGTCGAACGTAGATATGCAATGCTATATATTCTTGAGCGAATAGGTAATAATATTTTATGTAAAGATGTTATCTTTATGAAAATCTAAAATGAATACAGCATTTATGGAACCCATTGCTGCATCAAATTTACGCACATTATTTTAATACATTATTAAAAAATAATGGGTTATGTGCAAGAAAGTATCTTCCAATTCTTCAATCTTCGATGAAAGCAGTATCAATAATAAACTTTTTAGGCGTTTTAGAGTAGAGGCAAAAACTCCTGTCACGAAATGCAATGTTATGTAATCGCCAGATCCCCTTATGCAAGAAAGTTTTCCTTGCCAATCAACCGAGCTCCGGTGATCAAGCGGTTACAGTGTTCACTCTGCAATCGTGAGGACCCCGGTTCGATGCTCTGCATGTCACTGATGAGCTCCACATCCCGGTGTTAACGCAGCTAGCGGTACGCTAGCTGAAATACAGTAGCGTTTCGGCAACTAAAGTGGCCAGGCGCATTGCTATCGCGGCGCTAGCAGATTTACGCTAACCTAACCAAAAAAAAAGCCACGCTATACTACTGCTATCTAAGCAGTAGTATAGCGTGGCTTTGTTTAATTATTATAAAAAATTGTCAAAAATATTTTTGTTGTAAACTGAAAATTAGATAAATATGACTTTACTACCATCGTTTATAAGAAATTCTGAGAATATACAATGTAATGCAAAGAAAACTTGCATAGAAATGTACCACTAAAAACAAAAATTCTTCTACATGCCTGTCTTAATACAAATGACATCTACATACTACAAACAAATTACTTTTAAGTAACCCCTCCAGACTGGTACATGTGTACTTACTGTATACATATAGATTTCATGTATGTAATAGTAGGTAGTCCTGACATACAAGAATAACAGACTATAAATATACTAGTTAATATAAAAAATGTTGCATATTTATTAACTATGAAATTTACTAGCTAATAAACGTTACGAAGTAATAAAACGAGTCGCATAAAAGTCTATATTGTATTTTAATATGATAATATAGTAAACTTCATACATAACTAATTAACGATATCCTGCAGCGCACTACTATAAGTCAAACTGTTCCCTCGAACTAATACAAAATTGCTACTGTCTTCGTTTTACAAAAAAAAATTTTATATCCATAAGTATTATTGTATATTTATTAATTATTTACTTTAATAGTACAAGGATATAATGCATCAAAAAAAAAGAGTACGGTATCATGGTTGTTATGAAATGCCACCTATTCATCTGAATCAGAATGAATAATCAGTCTGTGACCAGTAGCACTGCCGTCACTTCTTTGATTCCCCTCAGCTCGTGAAGCCCGCCCACGACCCCTGTCTGAAGCGTATTTAAGACACTTAACAATTGCCTTTTCTACTTCTGCTATAGTGGTTGTCGGGAACAGCGAGATTGTAGAGGCTAAAAATTAAGTAAAAATGTGGATTATTTAATTGCAACACAAACTTACTCGGAAACACTGCAATTAATCATAATGAAAAATGTTTTATATAAATTTTCATTGTTCGAATACTTATCCCATGAAAATCCATAAAATTGTTATATACATTGTGCAATAAATAGGATTGCATTTTAATAGGTGCATCTACTAAATTGAGAATGATCGAAAGTATTTGTTTTTTGGGTAAACAATCTTTATATAAATAGTATACAAAAAATAACCCATATTTTCATAATATATTAAGTCTTTAAATGTATACATTTCCAAAATTTGCACATATGCTCAGTTTCAGATGCCAAAAGGGTAATATTATTATAAAATTCCAACGGAAATTTTTTTGCGTGAAAACATATTTTAGGATGTAAAGTTAGGTATATAAAACGAAATGCGATAAAAATAGTCATAAGTTCAATTTATAACAAGATGTATCGTTTTTTATGAGAATTGTATCACATTTCATTCGTAAATAGCATACAACTACAGGTCATATATTATATTAGTTACAGAACCTAAATCAATTTTATATTCTTTGATACATTTTCAAAGTGTTAATGTTTTTCGTGTATAAAAGGCGAAAGAGTCGAACAACTATCAGAATTCTTAAATTCACCCACCCTCTCTCAAAAACACAAAAAACTTAATTCTTCTTTGCCATCAACCTCCTTCCCACCGGAGAATAAAATCATCGTAATACTATACAATATTCCCCATCGTTTTTGCTTCTACCTCTCCACTTTTTTTCTTTACATCTCTCCCTAATTTGTGACTCTCCCCACCCCCTTATTTTAAAGATTTGGGGAAAGGGTAATTTCCTTCCCCTCTCCAGATTATGGTATGGTACCATCCAAGCATGTGACTTATTCTTAGTGCTTATAACTAACACATAACTTATATGTAACTTAGGAATTTCTTCCGCCAACATATATGCCTACATATAAAGCTTACTTTTAATGGCAGTTTCCAATTGCGCCTTGAACTTCATCTTCCCATAGTCACCAGGACGGTTGATCGTCTTCTGAAGCTCCAGTGACAACAGTGCATTCATCACTCGTTTGATATGGTCCCTCACAGTGGCACCACCTTGCTGCTTCATCCACGGAGCCTATTTTGGTGTCAAATAAAATGACACAGTAGATATATGAGTGATATCACACATGACTAACATCCACAATCCTAAAATCGATATATAAGTTTTGTTTATTTTTAACAAACGAAAGAAATAGACCGATGGAACATAACAAATTCTATATAAAATATAAACACATACATTGTTAGCTAAATATTATTTTCAAAATATTAAAATGGAAGTATTAAGTTTCAATTCTTACAAGATTTGGAGGATAATTTTCTACATCATTATACTCTTCCACCGAAGTCAGCAGAGGTATTTTCTTAATGGAGGAAATTATTGGAGTTGAGGCGGCATACTTCGTCTCCAGTGAGTTTAGCCTCGCAATCACATCATTTAGTTGGTGCTTGACATTGAGTACCTCTCTCAGAATCTCGTTGACCATCAAACGTAGGGCTAAAAAGCACATTGAATACAATAAGTATATGGAAGTCTTGAAGAAAACTGTTAAAATATATGAGGTTACATCTGTTTGGGTCCGTATCCTGCTGCATTAAATCCATTTCCCGTAATCGGCTTTCGACACGTTTTTCTTGAGGAGTTGCACCTAAAATTTAACAGGGAAATATAATACATTTCTTTTAAGTAAGTAATGTGTTAACCGTTGCATACATATAATAGCATAAAATATCTTACAAAGTCGCATTGATGGGCGCTGAGTTGGTGGTCGAGCTGCAAAATAACAGAACAAAATATATAATAATAGTGAATTTTGTAAACCTGTTTTCTACGAACAGAGATGAAAGCTTTCTAGTTGTATTACCTGGATGATACGGGTTGCTGTGGGAGGGGGACTGGATTGGGATGCAAGCTAAAAAATATAGAAATTCAGATATCAGATCCAAAATTCAATATGTACTCCTTGGCTTAGAAAACAGGGAAAACAATATCTTACATTCATTCAATCTTCTTTCCATGAGACTTTCTGTAGCATCTAATAGTGAATAAAATAAATACAAGGTTACTTTATATACGAATTGCACTATCCATATTATAAAAATAACAGCATCAGAGAACTTACAAAGCCGCTGAGATGAGGTTCGAGCTACAAAACAAAGAAGGAAATTACAATAAGCATGAAAGTAGTAAACCTGACGCCTAGCAAACACTGATTAAAAGCCTATGTTATGAAATACCTGGGCGATTTGGGCTGATTGATGCTATACTCGACGAAAAAGGAGGCTGAATTGGGTTGCAAGCTACAAAAAGTATCAAAAATAGATTATCCCAAAATATGTTTTCCATCACAGATCAATTAACATTATGTCTTACAGTCTGCTTCTGGTGATGCACATGGGTCCGACTGAAGTAAAAAAACAACTTAGGTGACTACAAACAATAATATATAATATCTAATTGTACTGAACTGGATTTTGTATAATGCTCACCTGCATCAGTCTTCGCGATATTGACGATGATGCCAAAGGCTCTATATTGTACTTCTTCTGTTCAAGTTGGATAGAATGTGATATACGCAACTTTAAAAGTTAGTGTTAATTCCAAATACACATGTTCATATCTAGATAACATACCCTTTTAAGTGGTGGTGGCCTGTCAGTCTCCGCTTCTGTCGTAGAAGCTTCTTCAGCAAAAAAATTCTAAATGTAAAACAGAATAACCATAGTTCTTGGAATGACCAAATTGATGAACAATGACACACAAAAATTAAACATATCTCCAACATGAAACTAAAATACTACTCACAGAAAGAGGAGGAAACTTTTGCCGACTTGAAGTGCGGATAGGTTCAACATACTGAATTATATTTTCCATTCGATGATGCTGTCTCTTAAGTGAGTCGCAGAAACTGGCTGTCTCTCGTAGTTCTGACTCTGAAGTGGCCCCCTGAATGACCACTATCTGAAAAAGATTCGACAAATTCGTTATAGATAGAAGACCAATCCCAAACTAGAAGATCAAAAGCAATGACATCTAACATTTATGAAAATGCATCTCTTGATTATAAAAACATAGGCTACAGAGTTGTGTAACATAAAAAGCATTTTTTTAGTGCAGCAGCTAAAGCCCTAATGAAAAAATAGGAGACAAAATTCTAACTATTATTGAATCAAATTTTATGTCAATATCTACAGAAGCATACCCAAAGACTGCGAGTATATTGTAATATACATATTAACAAACATTGTTTAGCTAGTGATAAAAATTGCTAGTACTAACCTTTTCAATCGATAGATCATAGGATGCTTGTAATGCTGGTCTGTCACCTGCCACAAGTGCATCAAACTGCTTTTCATCCCAGCCAATTATTTCGGATGCTGCATAAATGGCAAAAGTTTTGTCACTTCGAAAATAAATAAGGGCAGCTTTGCATGCTGAGAAATTCATCTGGAAAAGGATGAAATATATATTGTATTAATAAAGATTATATGTATATTATATATATGTCAAGATTGTGGACTGAACTGATTTATTTGCTGCATTGTCACTGTATTTTCCTTTTCATATTTTATGAAAATTTTTGTATTATTGCATTTCAGTTTTTATACAATTAGATATATTTATATACATACAATTACTTATTTCTTGCTTGCATAATTATTATATATTTCAATTTTATTCAGTATTTCAATATTGAAATATACTAAAAATCTGACCTGTTTGTAAAAATTCAGTCTTCAAATAAATTTAAATATATTTTTAAAATCAAAACAAAGTTGTATACATATAGTGTATATTTACTTAAAACTGTCAGGAACTAGAAAATACATAACATATTTACAAGACATGTACAATTGTAAAAAATAAGATTTAAAACCTCATAATTGCAAACGTTTACATAGGTAATAGACTTATTATATTACAAATTTCAAGCTATAACTTAGTTCAGTGAAGTATCAAAACAAAATTATATATATATGAACATCAATAATGTTTGCTGGGCAACAGATTCAAGCTACCATATCTAGTGCTAGTGAATTGCAGCTGGTAAAAATTGTTGACTGTGATAAATGTTCCACGAGTAGTTGAATAATATGTGAAAAAAATAAGCTAAAAATCAACAATCAAATAGTTCAATTATGTCTATTATGGCAGACAAAAGGTACAACAATATGGTCTGTGCCATCTTTGAAAAGAACACATTTAGTTTTGGGTGTTACATTCTGCACATACTTGTCAGTCAGTCTGTATACACCAATACCAAACATTGATGATTGGCAAGGTGCTTCATACACATCTCTTACAAATTTGAGAAGGCAGCCAGTGACTAGGCTTCCATTAACTGACAAAACTATAAGGGGCTGGATAGAGTTCTTATACATTACTAGTACACAGTTATTGGGATAGGAACTTGAAAAATATAGATAATCCACAGTGTTTGGGGTCAAATAGAGGTCTCTGATTGTCAGAAGGGCATTGAGAGACTGTGTGTCAACATTGGTACCAGACTTGATTCGAGATTCAAGACTGTGGAGAAAATTCTCGAATGGAAACGTTGAAAAGGTGTCCAAAGGACCAAGCTGCTTCACAAATGTAACCAGATGTAACAATGAGTGAACATTGAATGTATAAGCGTCCTGTGTATAGAGATGCCCCATGCGCTCTACAAACAATTCAATATACTCCTGTGCCTTGTCATACAGCAGTTCATCTCCACTGATTAGAATGGTCATAGAAGCATGAAGGAGAATGAAATGGTTGTAGTAAGCATTTGATAGAACTGATTTCAGGAGGACTGGGCCAGTATACAACAAAACAGTTCTGAACTCTGTAGCTTTAAAATGTGGAAGACAGTCAAAGGATCTGAGCTTCCTTTGAAATTCACGAGGAAGTACATTCTTGAACTTTTCAACACACTCACGGAGTTGAGATTTTGATGAAGGAGATAGGCGACTTTTTAGGAGTCCATGATTATTGGTGAAAAAGGACTGGAGCATGCGTCGCACAACACCCAGACATACACTGTGCATGTATTCTGGGGGGAAGGATGATTTTAGTGAGGCAACCTGGACAAAAGGTGACAATGACAATTGATTGTTCTCCTCAAAATTGGAATAGCTAATGTCACTCCTTTCAGGATAAATTGTACCATCAAAAGGAAAAATCACCTTCTTGCCATCATGCTCACCTGGTATTTGACAAAAGGAGCAGGCATTATACCCTGAGTGTCCTTTTATACGTTGCAAAAAGGCACGTGCAGGAGCATCACAAATAAATATTATCTCCACAAACTTGATGAATATGTCTCCAACTGCCACATAATCATAGGTGAAGGACTTTAACTCATCCAGAAGCTGCTGGACAAACCCTGAAAAATTAACAATAAATAACATTTTATGCAAATAATCTTCAACAATAAAATTTTAATTAATCATTTTGCTATATAACCTCCCATTAATGCTTAATATTTCTTAGTTGCTCAATTTATACATGTCATCATATAGTAAAATTTTAAGAGTATTAATGTTATACTAATATGGAAAAGTAGTAATTTAGTTCATTTTCCTGTTAAATAAAATTTATCACAATATAGCTTACCATCAAAGTTAGGTTTTTGCACACCACAATAGACTGCAATTGGAAGAGGCTTTTGGAACTTGTGTTCACGGAGAGATAGCAGAATAGGCCATAGGGTAACAGGGGAACTACGAAACAGTGGCAACCCATCAACATTTATTGAGATTTTCAAGTCATTATAAATGTTGTCAAACATAACAAGCTTGTTTTTCAAACTAAAGCTGAGATTATTTTCAATTCCTAAATATCTGAAGCCACCACCACAATCCAGTACAGATTTGATGATGTCACTTTTTTCTTTCTTAACTTTCTTTAAATTGTGTACCGATGATGGAACAGCAATTCCCTCTTCTTTCAAAACTTGTAACAGATACTCCATTGCTCGCACACTTATCTTGAAGACTTGAAAAAAAACAAACAGTTTCTCAGACAATGTGGGCAACAGTTCTTCAATCCCATTCGGCTCAATAAGGGCAGGTTGCCTAACAGTATTAGCAGTTGAATTTTGAAAAAAATCATTCACATTGCTGGAAGAACATGTTGCCTCATCACAAAAATCAGGTAATTGTCATCTGTAGGCAATAATGCATCTGGATCACATTCATTCAAATTTTCTGAAGCAGCAGCAACTGTAATAAAATAAAAAGGGCATTCAAATAGTTTGCACACATTTCTTGGGGCTTTTTGTCAGCTATTTGACAAAAATAGCAGGGATTAAAAAATGTAGACTGTATGTAATTGTTTATATATGTATGTAAGGTACATATCAGTAAAATGACATATAAACACACACAATTGGGAGTAAAAGTGTTTCATGAAAATCCATATAAGTTCTATTTTAAGCTGTTTAATTCATAATTTATATGACACTCTATATTTTAATCATATTTTAAACTGAACACTTAATACAATGTAAAAAATGCAGAGAAAAAGAATTCATAAGGATTTATAGAATGTCTAAAAATCTATATTTTAAAAATTAGTTAAATTATATATTAAGATTTTATGCACCTCATTTTATATGACTTAATCTTTATTAAATATAAAATTTTCATAAAATTATTAAAAAATTCTGAGCAAAAAATATATATTAAAAAGGTCACCAAAATCCAAATTAAGTTCTATTGAAAAAATAGTTTCAAATATAATTTTAAACATTATGATTTATTTGATTGAATAACTACAAGAAAATATTAAGAAAAGATTTATAAACCTGCAAACTTAGTCTGTCTAATTTACTAAACATTTTATTTCTATTTTAAAATTGAAAAATCTAACTGAACACTAGTTAGAAGTACATAATTGTTATGAACCATATTATTTAATTTTCAGACAAAATTGAAGCAGCAAATTCAAATTCCTAATGGTACATATTATATATAATTTAAATCAAAACAGAAATATATAAATTAAAATATACTGTTACAGTTTTAGATTATTTTGAATTGCAATCATATTAATATAGGTATCATAGAATGTTATCAGTTATTATATATGTTGCATACCATAAGCAAATTCATACTGTTTGCAAACGGTACAAACCGTTGGATACAGCATATTGTATAAAGTTTATAAATCAATCAGGACAAAAATATAACCATTATTAATCATTTTACTAACTTAATTGATCAAAAGATATCAAAAAAATGTACAATTAGACATAAAGCTCTATTTGTCAGCAGTTCGAACTGTTCGCAAATGGTTTGAACTGCTGGATACAACATATTGTATAGTTTATAAATTCATTAGGACAAAAATATAACAATTATTAATTAAAAGATTTCATTTTCTAGGTCTAATATTACAAAAAATTTACAATTAGACATAATAAAGCTCTATTAGCCAACGGTTCAAACCATTCGCAAATGATTCAAACCTTTGGCAAATAGAGCTTTGTTATTTTTTTAATATCTTTTGATCAATTAAGTTAGTAAAATGATTAATAATTATTATATTTTTGTCCTAATTGATTTATAATCTTTATACAATATCCTGTATCCAACAGTTTTAACCATTGGAGGATAGAAATGCTGTATCTATTGGTACGAACTGTTTGCAAATGGTTCAAACCGTTGGATATGGTTTGCCATTCACAATGGTTTTTGTTGTTTGCAAAAACGGTACAAATGGTTGGAGACAGCATATTTTATAAAAAATAAAAATTAATTATGACAACTACAAGATAAAATTATACATAATTATTTAAAAATTCAACAATTATTATTCTTTTTAATAATAATAACTTTATCTATCAAAAATGTTAATTTACTATTAAAAATAATTTACAATTAGAAAAAAAATTCTCCAACCATTCATACTGTTCACAAATGGTACAAACGGTTGGATTCAGACACAGCATATTGTATCTTCCAACCATTCGCGAATGGTACGAATTGGCTTATGGTATGCAACATATATATATGTAACATGAACACTAATTGCCTTGGTATGACCATGTCTTATCTTCATGACCATGGCCCATGGATATGGTTTATCATAATTGACATTAGATATGGCTTAACCCATGGCTGGCACTGGCAGGGGGCACAAGCTCCCAATAATTAATGCTTTATTGGTTAATTAAGTGCCTGTCAGGTTTTGAAAATATTATATGTGTCAGTTAAACAGCATTTGGGTTGCAGTAGCCCCCCTTAAATATAAAAATGGCAGCACCAATTGCCATGTAACCTTACAAATACAGGCTAGGTACAGTTGGTCACAGGTCAATTCACACATGTGCCTAATCAAATGCTCTTCTCTTCACTGGGATTGTGTAAAACAGTGTGTTTTTCATGGTTCTCCTTAACTTAATAGCTAAATGTCAGTCTATACTATAGACATACTAGTGATAGTGAGTGTTAATTCACACATTGACATGTGCCTAATAAACCCAAAGTACTTCTACTTGCAAAATACTCTATGTTATATTTTGTCTTGATCCCATTAATAATGTATAGCATTTCTCAAGGTTTAAAACAGTATCAAAACTAGATTTTAAAAACTTTTGAATGTTATAGTTGAGTTTTTCAAGCCTGGGTGACGTTGTATAAAACTTCCGATTAATCGGAAACTCTAACCGAGCAATTTTTACAAGGTGTAACTCTTCGCCAAAACTGATCAAAAATTTTGATGATTGTATAAAACTTACTGATTAATTGGCATTGTTAAAAACGTATTAAACCTTTGAGGCGGATTTTGTGCAATAAAAAATCAATATTGTTTTTACTTTTAATAATAATACTAAAATATTGAAATAAAATTAATATTATTACATGCAATAAAAAATCAATAGTGCATTTAATAATAATAATACTAAAATATATAAATGAAATT
>JAYRBW010031349.1:0-12139 GCA_036023295.1 Invenusta paracnida
ATCCTCACAAAATGTCCCAGCCCCTTGGTAAGGCTCAAATTGGATTATGTATCCAAGTCTTGTTGCTGCACACCAAACTTTATAACCAAATTTTGTGAGTTTCCCTTTCATAAATTGCTTAGTACTGTGCTTTCCAAAATAAGCCACCATCGATTCAACTATGCTGATAATTTCTTCTGGGACAAAATGTTCTAAACAACTCGTTCAAATGTATCAACATTGGTCTTATTATTGCAAATTTGTCATTTTCTGGAAGCTTGGAGTTGTCAGCTATGTGAAGGAATTTCATTATGTTATCAAACTGATTTCTCGATATCAATGATGAGATAAGCTGTATTATGACAATCATTTGTCATTTCCTATACATTAGTTTTCTTGGAACCTCAACATGGTCACTTATCAGCAATATGGTAATGAATTTCTTTAGGGTCTGTTCATCTAAATTCAAGATAGCACCATTTGAGGTATCATAAATATTGCTCTGTTGGCATATATCAGATGTCACATCAGCTTCTTCTGTATCAATTAGCCATTCAAAATAATCAACTGCTTTATTTACATTCATTCTTCTAAAAAACACAATAAAAAATAAACATGTGGTCATTTGTTGCTAGCGTCCTGATAACAGGACATACAATTAATAGACAGTTTTGCTAAACATCATATACGTTATGATAATTTTATTATTACATTTATAAATATATGTTTTGTGGAACAACTTATAAATAGAAAATAGAAAATAAGCTTACTTCTTATAATTACTTGAAGTGGCCATTGTGAATTTCGAAATTTAAATAAAAAATCATATTTTGTTAACATAAGATTAAAAAAAATCGAATACTTTTCTTATTATCGTGTAAAAATGTATCCCAGTTTGTTTTGTAGTTAAATTTATATTTGTATTTATATATACTAATATTATAATATGCAAAAATATTAGTGACCTGTTTTCAGGACGCTAGCATGATATGGGTTAAGGTATTTTCTCAATTTATTGGCCATGTTTCTCCAGGCCAAAGTACTACTGGCCAAAGTACTCCATCTTGTTGAGATACCAGTGTTTGTTCCGAAGGGCCAAAGTCTCCAGAAATTGGTGAGTAACCCATGGATTCGTATTTGCACGTTTCTTTTGGTAAACCCAAGGTAGGTATTTATTAGATTCCAAATTTAGCGACTTGAACGAGCGCCTGCTTATGACACAACCACTCACTAACTTCATCATAAACATACTCTTGCACACAGATTTTTTATCAAAGTCATATGTAATCGGGCGGAAGGGGACTGTAATACCCTCCCTATAGAGCGCCAGATGTTCCAGTAAATTGTACTTAAATTCGAAAGGATCGCGGGCAATATCCCTATTATAAGCCATGTTGTCAACCATATGTATACCAATAATGACCATTTTTGGCATGTGACCATGAAAAAGCCCATCTAGTATTTACTCATTGACCCCACAGGATTAGTATATGTCTGTTTGGTTGTACGTTGTAAGGGGTGGATTGCATTCTGTGTAACAAGCTGTTTTTCATGCTCCATGATAGTTCCGTGGGAGACCTTAACCCGTCTTACAATGAGAACAGCTTCCTCAATAATCACCTTTGAAGCATTTTTAGCCGGCATGGTTTTATTAAAGAGGTGAAATTTTGGTTTGCTACGAACTAGTTTAATGTGCACATCTAGCAGGCTGAGAAGATACTTGCCCTGCTGACACATATCTAAACACAAAGGACCATAGAGGTCAATCGATTCACCCTTTAACGCTATTCAGACGTTGTGTATATCCACTGTTTGCCGCCCCCTCTGTTTCCATTTGTCCTGCAGCATCCTTGATAAAGCCAGATGTCAACAACAATTCCCGTTTACTTTCACCGGAAAATAGAAACAGGTTATGGAGATATACTCTGTAGGGATACATATGCACCCCTCCTCTCAATGTGTGTATTGCCTAGTGTAAGCCTCACATCAGAGAAAAGAGAGTGCATCCAATTGTTTACTGGTGCTACCTTTTGTGCATCGACTGCATATTGGGAGGTACCATCTGCTTTAACAACTTTACAGCGCAAGTGAAGCATAGTATCGTTCATATCAATATATTCATCAAGAGAGGTAGTAATTATAAGCTCGATGGGAGTATTGCCTTGGATGACATTGTTGAGGGGGTGTACATCCACCCATTGCGCATGATCAAGCACAGGCTGAACAGGTCTCCCCTCAAACAAAGAGAGCTCGCTCTTTGTGCACGGGCAGTCCCTTGGTGTAATCATACTACTGGCAGTCTTCTGGCAGTTGTTTAACATACTCACGCCTAATATCATTAATTCCATTGCGGTTTGAGATTTTCAGGAACACTTTTAAATTTCCAGTTATTCTGTCTCCGCTCCATGTTCATCGAGAGCTAACCCATGGCGATTTTATGTCTGGTAAAGGTACGCACTATTCCATCGAGTGGTTGTTCAGCCTGCTCATAAAACTCAGACACCGAATGATCAGCATACTTTGATCGCACCGTCCGCTTTAGTTTAATCTCAAGACCCATCAGCAGAGAACTCTTATGACACTGTTTACGGCAGTAGTACATGAATTCAAGCACGTCAATTATAGCCTCTGTCAACGCATCTTCATCCCTCCGATTGGTATTAGCAGTAAAATGTGATATACTATGTTGTGTAGAGAATTCATTACACGAGTATCTTCCACCGATTCATCACTTGAATAGCCCCCATCATTAATAATAGCTGCAGCTACCATAGTAGGATCGAGTGTGGTTGTGTGTGTATATGCATGCGTATGTTTATGCTGTTCGACGACGGATATGAAGTGTAAGTACTGTCTTACTCTAAACGAAGGGGACTATCTCTCCTGCATCATGCATCATCGCACAGCATTACTTCAATACTACTGATTGTGTGCTTGTTGAGAGGGACATATAGTGGATTATCATATAGATTGGTAATTGTCTGTCCAAAGGCACCTCCACTATTATAACTAACTGTGCATAGAGGGGTACAAGTGCATTATCGACATATGTTCCGGACATAAGTCACAGTATACATAGAGACTATAGATTCATCTCTGAATATTTACAGCATACTCGACGACATTGTTCTCCCCAAGTATAGCATTAGTACAACCAAGTACATTCAGAACTACAATATCCATCCTATCTCACCAAAATTACTTATACAATAAATTCAAACCGATGTTTACTTTATCATTCTTACGAAGTTTATTGAATTCCTCACAAGCAGTTCGGGTGACAGGCAGTATCCATCGGGAATTGTTAACGGTGCTACTTTTCCGTTTCATGGGTAAGTCCAAATATAAATGGTTGAAGCACTGATGAGTTTATATCTAAAATTAAATATAGTTGTGCGTCCGATTTTCGCATCGGTTTTTTCTAATCGCTTTTTGTTTCGGCAGAGGCTTGAACAGTGTTATATAAGACGGATATCTATGTGAAAATATTCCTTCCGATGCACTA
Organism: Invenusta paracnida; assembly: GCA_036023295.1. Lineage (NCBI taxonomy): Eukaryota > Metazoa > Platyhelminthes > Proseriata > Coelogynoporidae > Invenusta > Invenusta paracnida. The sequence goes on from JAYRBW010031349.1 coordinate 3,485, forward strand.
AAGTCCCATGTAATAGGTACATCTCCATTACTCGGTTAAAAAAATTCGTCCCATTTTGCCACTGCAGTTATATGTACCGGATTTGCTACACCCCAAATCCGAATTGAAGGCGGTATAAAGATCCAATGTGATGTTATCATTAGCCCGCGCATATAGTCTTAGCCCGGATTCTGATATACAACTGCTGGATTCAAACTTAAAGGTATATAACAGGGAATTCTTTAATACATTATAGTAGTCCCTCATGGTATATAATGTAACTTTGAATTCCGCTACATTAAGACCTGGCTTTAACTTAATCGATACCGGTCTTTTTTTGCGCATCCCTATTAAGGGGTATGGCCCGATTACCTCTCCCCCATCCGCTAAAATATTTATATTGTCTTTTAGAGTAGTATTTTAAAACATCGCATATGTAGTTAAACTAAAATATTTTTAATCTTATTTTATTGAAAAATTGTCAAAAATACTTTAAAAATAAAATTTATGTTAAAAATATTTATTACTTTATTAAAATTTGTAAATTATGTAATGTTATGGTACCCGAAAAAGAGTTTTGTCGAATTTGAGAGATATGTATTTCTTATACAAAAAGTATAATTTGCTTAATTTTGGGTGCTTTTTTATAAAAAACTATATAAAAAAACACTATAGTACGTGTGTGGTCTTTGGCCGTATGCATGCAACAGTTAGAACTCTACAAATTGTCTAGTGTTCTACAAAATCGTGTAATAGTCTAATTAGTATTCCACACTGTGGTATGCAGTCAAAGTCTTAAACAGAGGCTGAATTTCCCTTGGTATGTTCCGCAATTCTACTCCTCATAGTACGGTTCGTTTGGCCAATATAAACAGCTTCACATTTAGCACAATTCATTTTCTATACCACTCCTTTCTTAAAACAATATTATTGTTTCTGAGCTGTTTTAAACCCAAGGCACCTTGGTGGATATGTCAGTTACTCCCGTTTCTTTCTGAATTGCCATTCTAAGTGTTTCGCAGTCACGAAAATGTGACCTCTCTCTCTCACCTTTTGCGTTTTTCTCTCTTAACTCTTCTGATTGGTATTAGATCGGTTACAGTCTCTCTCTCTATTAATCTGTTTTATCTTAATAACATGTTAACTTGCTAGTATTACAATTTATGTTGCAGTTGATAAAGATTTACGAAACGCCCTGCCACAATGAATTCATACCCAAGAAAAGCTCCTCTTTTCTTTTATATGTTGTGTAATCTAATTTAAATTTAAATTAATTTTTTCTGTATTACTCGAGTATATTATTAAAGAATGATATATTTCATTGTGTGGTAGTATTTTTAATATAACAATTTCCATACAAATTAATGCTATAACATAATTAACATAATATATAAAATTTGAATTAAATATTATTTTTAACGTTTAATATTTATTAGGTATATCTATATAATATATGGAGTTAATTTAAATCCCTTTAATAAACGAATAAGTCTTTTGTGGACCTGATTATTATTCTTGGCATTTAGAAGAAGAAAGAACGCGGAACTTAATAGATTCTTTTAAATTCAAGTGATATATAAGAAGACTGATATATAATTTTATAAAAATTGTTTTAGATTTCAAGCAATAATTAAGTAAGTAAAAGTTTTCCGTAATTTCTTTAATAGGAATAGGATTTAAGTTTGAGTTTAAGCCTTTATGCCGTGCTAACTTTAGGCAAAGCCTAAACATTTAAAGCTTTTTTCTTTATTCATTTTTGTATTCATTTCTTGATTCATTTCTAAATTCATCTAGAGATCCACAATAGCTACAGCAACAATCTTGGTATCAAAATGAAGCTTATCAAATTCTATTATGAGTATGACTATAATGTACCTTTTTTTTCTGGGGTCAAAAATATTGAGTTTTACTATTCTATAAGTATAGTCTAAAGTGGCCCATACATGGTAAATTTTATTGCACAAACCTGGTTGCACAATATGATTGACAATTTTAGGCTGGCCACACACAGCTCAATATTAATTGACACTTTAATCGCCAAACCAGGTTCATTTTGATCTTGCTATCCGCTGAGAAAGCCAAAGGATGGGTGATTTTGACCAAGCAATTGCCATGGCAGTTGCTCTTGCTGTAGAAGAGGAAACCAATGTTCCAAGAAGGAAATGTGCAAAATGGTCAAAAGAATGGTTTCTGCAGTGTTCAACGTTTAGACACACCAAATTACTACATGAACTGAGCCATAATGAGCCAAGTGATTTTAAAAACTTTCTGTGCATGGATGTTGAGTCCTATAATGAGCTTTTACAAATGGCCGAGCCCCTAATTGGAAAGCAAATTACAAATATGTGTCAGCCCATTTCTCCTATGGAGTGTTTATCAATTACACTACTTTACCTGGCCACAGGAAATACATTTGAGGATCTGAAGTTTGTCAGTGCTATTGCACCACAAACCATTGGCAAAATTGTGATTGAAACATGTGAAGCCATCATCAGCTGCCTACATAAGTATATAGAAGTAAGAAGTAGATTGTCAAATATGGTTATATTTATCTTTATAATTTGTGGACAAATAATTAATAAATTTTTTTAATGTTTTTTTTATAGACATTATTATTTATGTTCTAATAATTATAATTATTACTAAAAACACTAAATTATTATCTATCTGAATCAAAACTGAGCCTACATGAATACATAGAAGTAAGAAGTTGATTGTCAAATATGGTTATATTTATCTTTATAATTTGTGGACAAATAATTAATAAATGTTTTTTAATGTACAAATAATGAACAAATAATGAACAAATAATGAACAAATAATTACTAAATGTTTTTCAATGGTTTTTTTATAGACATTATTATTTATGTTATAATAATTACAATTATTACTAAAAACACTAAATTATTATCTATCTGAATCAAAACGTAGTGTTTAAATGGATTCTAAGCATTGGGATCAAAGCTCGAGTAGTAATTGGCCAGACTATACAACTGTCCATCGGAAGAGTTGCTTGAGGGATGCACTTGTTGGGGTACAGTTCGGCCTATAGCGCCTAGGTATGAGGAAGGTACAAATGTCGACTGATCAGAATCGGTTGAAGATGGTGTAATTGGGCGGCTCTGTATCTAGTTGTCATCGTTTATTTTGACTGAATTCCTTTTCAGTGTACCCATCTGTCCCTCAAAAAGTATATCATTAATAGCCTTCTTTGCAAACAACTGCTGGTCTTGAGTCATTTTTGAGAGTTCAGCTGCCCATGTCTTGGCTTGGCTAATATTTACATCTTCGGGCGTAAAGAGGCAAGCTGCAGAAGTTCTCCTCGGGCATCATTTATAACTGATTTTACTGAACCTCCGGACTTCATCCGTTTTGCAGGATTATCGAGTGACACCTTGCTCGTCGAAGGAGGCATCAATGATGGCTGCGGCTGTCTAAACATGTTGTTGCTGGGAACAACTGTATCCACATCTTCCGTATCAACCTAGTGTGAACATAAAATGTATAGTTTTAATAAAATAATAAAATATATACAGTGATAACCAACAAAATATTATTAACTTATTAACTTTTTATTAATGTAAGACAATATTAAAAGTGCAGTTATAGTTTTTAAGCGGCCCATACACGGTAAATTTTATTGCGCAATTTAATTGTCAATACTCTGAATTGACAATTAAATTGACCGTGTATGGGCAATATTGATGACTTGCGCAATTGTATTGAGTGAATCAAACTCTGCTTGATATTTTATTACGCAATTCTATTTGATTGTACAATTAATTGATCGTGTGTGATGACCTTCAATTAAATTGTGTAATAAAATCATTTGTCTGCCAGATTTTGTACCGTCAACATGTCTGATAAAGAAGAAGACAGGACATTTCAATTAGAATGCATCGAGGTTTATAGGTTTATAAAAGATTACCAGCCCTTTGGAAAGTGAAGTGTGATGAATACAGCAACAGACAAAAGAAAGATGCAGCTTACGCCGTGTTGATAGAAAAATTCCAAGAAAAGTACAAAAAGTTCACAAGAGAAGATGTAAAAAAAAGCTCAATTCGTATAGAACCAACTATCGCAAGGAATTGAAGAAATTTCTTGACTCAGAAAAATCTGGCACAGGGACGGACCACGTATATATATGAACCAACGTTGTGGTATTTCAATGCCCTCGACTTCCTCAACGACCAAGAAGTCCCAGCAAAATCGCGGAGTACACTCACAAAGTCAACATACCTAGCATCGACTGCAGACGACAGCGGGCCTTCTGAGGAGGTAAGTCATTTTCAGATGTATTGTTTTATTAAAGCAGTATTAAACAGTATTAAACAGTATTAAGCAGAATTAAACAAATCAATAAATAAGTAACAATAATATAATACAACATTGCGGAGATGGGAGTTTTAGATTTAGAGTTTAACAAATTGATGTAATAGTCATTGCCATGGTACAGATCCTTTAGTACAGAAATAGCGTCTGAACAGATCCCGTATATCCTTTGCTTTATCTGAGGCATTTCTCGTATGTGTCGCTTGCAACCCGTGTACCACAATCTGCGAATCTCGCCACAACCCCCCATGGACTGTTCCATTCTCATCTTCCCAGTCCACAGTTCCCTGCATGATGTATCTTTTGGACTTCCTTCTCAAGAAATTGTGTAGGTAACAGCAAGCTAACGTTACTATCTGAGCCTTATCTGGTGACAGCAGCATTTGCCTTTGGAACACCCCGAACCTTGAAGCGAGAATTCCAAATGCATTTTCTACTACTCTTCGCGCTCTACTTAAACGGTAGTTGAAAATACATTTCTCATTGTAGAAAGCATCCTCTTCAGCGCCACGTCCAGGATATGGCTTCATCAAATTTTCCGTCAGTGAGAAGGCATCATCTCCTACGAAAACAAAAGGCATTTGTATCACGTCTTCATCACGAAGATTTTCTGGGGGAGAAATTGCGAGTTCTTTATTGTCCATCATACGGCCAAAATCTGGGTGAGAAATCACACCTCCATTCGACACTCTTCCGTTCACACCAACATCGGCGACTATAAATTCATAGTTTGCATCTACTACCGCCATTAACACGATGCTGAAGAACTTCTTGTAGTTGAAGTAGTACGACCCACTTCCTGATGGTTTCTTTATGGCAATATGTTTACCATCTACCGCACCTAGAACGTGCGGAAAATTCCAGCTTTTGCGAAATCCTTCAGAGACTTTCATCCAGTTATCTTCAGATTGTGGCATCTGCAAAATAAATTGAAGGAGTTTTATATTTACTGGATTAAAACACTTCACGTTATTTATGCCAATGACTATTGGCAGTTAGCTCTTAAAAGCTATACGTTTATACATATATGCATAATGGCATATATGGTATAATGCATTATTAAAATGTGTTGTATGTTATTAGGCATATTGATTGTAGAGTGAGATATAAGCCTATATCTAAAATGTATTCAGAATAAGGTACCTCACAGATTTGTATTATTTTATCTTCACTTCTTAAATAAAAATAACGGATATCTAATTTTTGAATATACTTTTTATCGCGGTGATTTTGTTATCTAAATATATATATTTTTTCATGTTAAACTATAACTGCACTTTTAATATTGTCTTACATTAATAAAAAGTTAATAAGTTAATAATTTTTTGTTGGTTATCCCTATATATATTTTATTATTTTATTAAAACTATACATTTTATGTTCACAGGTTGATACGGAAGATGTGGATACAGTTGTTCCAACAACAACATGTTTAGACAGCCGCAGCCACCATTGATGCCTCCTTCAACGAGCATGGTGTCACTCGATAATCCTGCAAAACGAATGAAGTCCGGAGGTTCAGTAAAGTCAGTCATAAATGATGCCCGAGGAGAACTTCTGCAGCTTGCCTCTGAACGACTACGCCAAGGCCCCGAAGATGTAAATATTAACCAAGCCCAGACATGGACAGCTGAACTCTCAAAAATGACTCAAGACCAGCAGTTGTTTGCAAAGAAAGCTATTAATGATATACTTTTTGAGGGACAAATGGGTACACTGAAAAGGAATTCAATCAAAATAAACGATGACAACTGGGTACAAGCCGCCTAATTACACCATCTTCAACCGATTCTGATCAGTCGACATTTGTACCTTCCTCATTATACCTAGGCGCTATGGGCCGAACTGTACCCCAACAAGTGCACCCTTCAAGCAACTCTCCCGATGGACAGTTGTATAGTCTGGCCAGTTACTACTCGAGCTTTGATAGTGTTTTTAGTAATAATTGTAATTATTATAACATAAATAATAATGTCTATAAAAAACCATTAAAAAACATCTAGTAATTATTTGTTCATTATTTGTTCATTATTTGTACATTAAAAAACATTTATTAATTATTTGTCCACAATTTATAAAGAAAAATATAACCACATTTGACAATCAACTTCTTACCTCTATGTACTCATGTAGGCTCAGATTTTGATTCAGATAGATAATAATTTAGTGTTTTTAGTAATAATAATTAACATAAATAATAATGTCTATAAAAAACCCATTAAAAAACATCTAGTAATTATTTGTTCATTATTTGTTCATAGTTTGTACATTAAAAAAACAGTTATTAATTATTTGTCCACAAATTATAAAGATAAATATATCCATATTTGACAATCAACTTCTTACCTCTATGTACTCATGTAGGCAGCTGATGATGGCTTCACATGTTTCAATCACAATTTTGCTAATGGTTTGTGGCGCAAATAGAAACAGCAAATGCATTTACAACAAATAATATTCTGGATTAAAGGAAATAACCCGGCAAATTCAAGAATTCAAAAATTACAAGTAAGATTAAATCAAGATAAATATGCTCAATCATTAATTAATATTGAACTAGAAAGGTATAATATTACAGATGCATATATTATTACAAAGAATTATGTCACATATTTGGAATGGTATGTCAATTTAGTTCTAAGATTTAAAATAGCTATCCTATTTTCTGTTTTGATGTTTCAGCTCATTCAGAAAATATAACTAAGAATGGTGTTCAAATAACTATTCATATTGAATAAAATACATCAGCTGCTCTTAATGCATATATATGCCATAGTATTAGAAGAATCAGAAAATATTACTAAAGTAATTGATGGTACAAATGAGTAGAATAGAATAGTATATTTTATGTAAAAAAAATTCAAGTTTAGAAAAAAATTAAATATATTATTAAAAAATTTTAAAAATGGATATGTAACACATAAACGTAATAAATTATATTTAACAAAAGATAAACTAATTCAGTTGAAAAAAGAACAAGAAAAATAAGGTGGTACTTTTCCACTTCTTACTCTTATTTTTTGTGGAATAGCGGTAGCGAATGCAGCAGCTGGAGGAATAACAGAAGGAGTTATAGCAGCTATTGAAAAAGCGACAGCTGATAAAATGCAAACAGAAGCAGAATGACATAATAAAGAACTATAAAGAATGGTATTATTAAAACCAGAAAGTGGGATAACTGATTTTACGACTACCTTGAAATATGGATTAGGTATAGACAAAATAATTAGTACTATAAAAGATTTTGGAAAATCCTTTGTTGAAGAAACAAAGAAATTAGTCGAAGAAAGCATTATTTAATAATTTCAAAATATATTTTTCAAAATCCGTTTAGAAACGAAAGCATTATTTAATAATTAAAAAAATATATTTTTAAAAATCTGTTTTTACCTTAATTTTCATATTAGTGTTAAAATCAATATAATCTTTTAACAAAGCTTTTTCAGTAAATGAAATTACTATTTGAATTTTCTTCATTTTAATAACTTGTTTTAAATAAAAATTCAACATTCTACAATAAATTGTATATCTTTCTTTTTCATTTAAATCTAATATTAATTTCTTATTGTTACCTAATTTTTGATTATTTTTATATAAATTTTGAGTTTGATAGAATGATAATTAATTAATTTTGTTTAATACTTATTTTTTCATGTAATAATGGAAATTTCAAAGAAGCTTTCTTTACATCACAAGGATATTCTAAATCACATTCTCTAAAATATCCCACATCATTTTGTCAATTCATTTGAAAATTATTAAACCATATTTCATCTTGCCATTTAAAATTACTAACTGGTAATTTCTTAATCATACCATATTAATATAAATTATTTGCATCTAAATATAATAAATAATTATATTTATTAGTCGCTCGTTCTCTTTTTTTCTTGTATATAATTTATTATTTGCTTTTACTTATATACTTTCTAGTACTCTCGAAAATATCTGCTCTAACTGAATTTTCAATCATTAATAACATAATAACATTAGGTAAGTGATATTCGTCCGAGTAGTCGGCTGGATAATTTTCCCGCTATTCGTCCGAGTACTCGGTCGGATTATGTTTGCGCTATTTGTCCGATTATATAAAAGTTATTTACCTATGATAAACAAATTATCTTTTGCGTTAATAACTGCCAAATTGTAATATTTTTTAATAATAGAATAAACATTACGTTTCTAATTTGCTGAAGGGAGTCTTAAAAAACGTTTTTAAATATATCTATTTATTCGAGATTTTTTAATTAATTTTTTATGTATTACGTTTTATTAAAAATATGAATTTAATGCTTCTTAAAATATAATAAATTGTCTTTTTTATATCAAAAAGTATATATTTAT
>JAYRBW010031360.1:0-12139 GCA_036023295.1 Invenusta paracnida
ACACCCCCCCCTCCTCCCACGCAACTTGTCGTTCCAAAGTGCATCTGAGCATGAATGAGCATGACTCAGCCCCCCCTCCCGCCCACGCAATTGTGACCGTAAGACACCTTTCATACTACTCATATATTCAAAGGATAAGTAATTTATATTTGTCGAGTAAATATGTTTAAATACACGTATTTGTGTAAGTACAGGTACAATTGGAGTTAGAATAAGTTGTTATATAACAGTTGTTGAAATATTATATTATTGATTACATAATAAGGTGCCTAGTGCAGAGTGAATTTATACGGACAGACTGTATAAAGAAATATAAATAATACAAAAAATATATGTAAATACGATATTTAATGGAATTGTACCTAGAAAAATGGAAATTAAGATATTAAATAAGCAGTCATAACTTTAACATAATAATATGTAGGTTAGTATAAGGTAGGTGCATAAACATGTGTAAAACCTATTTTACAATACTTAAATATGATGAATAAACAAAATATAACTATTTGCCTATCCAGATATCCGGAACGGGGGGGGGAAGCTGATTAGCTCCATCCCCAAAACTGTTACGGTTAAATTTGGGGGCACAATAGTTCGTGAATATGGCACTAGAATTGGGAAAATTTTATTTTGAGAAAAGTCACGGAAGATTCTTACATTGCCTTCATTTGTTCATTTAAAAGTCACAGCAAAATTGTGCTTGAGGGGATCGATATAGGATTAAAATGCATCCAAATGAAGTTATAAGTTAATTGATATTATTTAAAAATCTGCAAAATTCGACACGTTAATTTATCATTTGAAAAAAAGGGAAACTTTGCCCTTACAAATAGGCCAGCAATATAGTAGCCACATGATAAGGCGGTACCTATAATTAATAGGTGTGTATATAGCTACATGTATCAACAACACTAAACCTGTAACTTACATGTATAATAAATAAACAGGGAATATTTTCACATGGCCACTTGGCTCATAGCGACTGCGCCTAAGTCAACAACCTATTATTACTTTTATAAATACATAATTATAGACCTCTACACTCGCATGCTCCCTACAGAACCGGAGAAACAAACGTATGTACAACAGCCTCCTGGAGTGATAGATGCATCCTGCAATGTTTTCTCAATATACGGAAGTTCCAAGAGCAACATGAACTCCCAGGATTGTATACAGCCGAGTGTGAAGTATATAGTCTGTGCAATCAAAACTTACTGCCGATCTCTAATCACTTGGGACACTTTGTCGCCTTCTCAGACTTTGAGGAAAGAACCCAGAAACAGTGTGTATGTACGACGAAGAGGGGGCTGGACTTAGGGGTGATAGTAAACTTCGATATCCAGCTGGTCTAGCTTGGGACAGCTGTCCACAGCTTCAGTTTACAGAAGAGGTGACTAGACCGACCTGGTCACGTGGCATAAATTGTTGGTAAAAGGATACATTGGACCACGGGGAAGATAGAGAGAGAGAGAATTGAGGGGCAGAGGAAATATTGTTATTATTGGTTGACTAGTGTACGTTCACAAAGGTGTGCAGCAGGACAAATATTGTGCTTTGGAATTGGACGACTAGAGGGCCTGCAAGTCTGACCAAGAAGCGGTTGACACAAACAAGCAAAAGGTTGTTAATATAGGAGCCAGTGACGTTACAAGTTTCCCCGCACAACTGTTTCTCAGGCCCCTCAAAAGGCCTCTTTTATAGCCCCCCTATATGACTGCTGACCGGTGCGTGTTGCTTATGCACACCGTTTATATAGACACATGTATCGCAAACCAGAATTAATAATATATACATGCTCCTCTTCAAGTTTAAATAAACAGATCCCTTACTAGTAAATGATTATCACACTTACTAAGAGAATGTATCATTTCTTCGGAGAAAGTTCGAAATAAGAATTTCGGATCTATTTATGAAGTGTTTTTTTAATGGGTTACTGTTTTCGAGCCTTCAAACTCAATTATATCGTTAATTATTATAATTTAATAATATATAGTTGCTAGCGCCTCTTAAAAGGCAAAGGAAGAATTATTACATGTTCCTCTTTATTGATTGAACTGATGCTTTAATAGCACTATAAGCTCAGTCTGAACATTACTTTCTTTAATTAAGTAAATAATACCCTCTAAACGCATTAAGCTAAACCGAATAAATACACTGTTTAACACTGTTGCGCTATATGACGTCATCATTACGTAATTCCGAATATTTGAACAATATTTGAACAATATGCCAACTATAGAGTAATTATTTAATGTATAATTACTCTATGATGCCAACTATATACAAGGTACATATAAAGCTTCAAACCAGTTGAAAATAATATCAAATATATTGATTTTTATTATCGCATATTTGATTCAAATCAATTTCTTTGAGCATATAGTATTGATATAGACAGCTGATGTTGCAGCTCTTCTTGATTATGGAAACTAGTTTGAAACTACATAATATATATGTACCTATTTTCTTATCGTAAAGATTTTGTAAAGTAATGATTTAAATAGTGATAAAAGGTGATAAAAAAGTTATAAATTTCAAATTAAGTTAACTGTGTTTCTTAGATTCTTTGGGATATGTTCAAATTGTTCAAGTATCGATAATTAATTTTAAAATTAAGAAAATAATGCTATACATATTTAGTATACCAATTTATGCAAACTTCATTGAAATACATCGATTTTTCTATTGACAAAAATATACAACGCAATAGATATAAACTCAATTAGAGTCGAAACTGTTTCATTCAAAAATGCAAAAACTTTTTCAAAACAAACAGTCAAAGTTTGATTACTCAATGGCTTTGAGACATTATAATATATTATAGTAACGGAGTCGGGAAAACTATTGATTGAACAGGTCGATCAACTCTTAAATTCCAATAAATTATGTGAGGCCAAAATCAATCAAATCAATTAATATTTAATCTGTTGTTCAATGTTAACAATATATATTGGGTGATTTTTGCAATATTAACAAAATTGCAAAATTGCAATTAATTTAAATCTAAGAGTTTTTATGGATAATACAGATTTTTGGTCCTACTGGATTTCATTTCTCTTGCGGCTGGTGTTTTAAGTTTTAAATTTCAAAGAAGAGTTGAATTTGGAAACTGCGAATGCTGCAGTTAAATAAGCATGTTTTATAACACATTTAATAAATAAAATGGTTGAAAACTTTTTTTTAAATAAAAATGTGTAGCTTTTTTTGTTGCTAAATTACTAACGTTTTTACTTTTTAAAGTAAAAATAGTGTTATTATCTTTGACTTTGAACCAAAAAGTCTAAAACCTTTTGATTTTGAATGGCATAGATTCGTTATAATGTTCCAAAGTCCCTGCGTATAAATGAATAAAATGATTAAGAATATGGCCGACCCCATTATGCTATAGGTATATATATCAGGTCTACGAAGAGCGTAGCATAGCTGGCCTACAAACCCGTAGGTCGGGGGTTCGAGACTCGCAAAGTATACTCCTGGTTGTAGTAAACTGTTAGCTCTGTCATTTTGAATCAATCGTTGGGCTGGATATCAAATGCTTGTCCAGTCTATCAAAGAGAATTTATACATGTTCCGGTTGTATCGGTGGTATATAGACATGATAACATCTTAACAAGTCTACCTTATAATATAAAATACATTTATTTAAAGATATATAATTACGGATTACAATATATACGTATGTACATTTAAATCAACTGTTTTGCATCGAATGTAAGGTAATATCATCTCCAAATAATGTTTATATAAACACAGTATTACACATCATGATAATATGCAGCATAGTATTATGCAGACTCATGCAAGAAAGTGTACTAAATTTATAACATTTGATTATCGCATACAGCCTAATTGATTCACTCATCCTTATAGTAAACGATTAACATAAATTAGGCCGCAGTATAAGGAAGTCGAAATGCGCTCAAATATTGTTTCATTGTTTCATAATAACTCGATTATTTAAGGCAGAGCTGCACTCACTCATATTAATAGCGGACATATGTTGAATAAAAATGCAAAATATTATGCGCCTAATGAGTTGCAATGTATACTCACATTCAGAGAAAAGACTCTGTAAAATATATTCAGCTCAGGCAGGGAAAGAAATTTCCACAGTTTGCGAACGACAATCCCAAAATACGTGACGTGAATATGAGTCTCAAAATAAGCGGCAGTGTCGTTTGTGATGATACTAGAAGGGCACCTTATAATATGTATGTGTATGTATAGCCTATACTCTCGTTCAGGCTGATCATTGCTTAATATTATTGTCAAGCGCTTGCATGGTACTTACATATATACTTATACACAGACAGTTGATGCACGTTTCTATAAAGCTGCCCGTTCGACCGGATAAAGTCGTTTGCATGTTCGCGCATAATTGCATCGTAAATGTGAGGCAAATACAGTTACCAATTTATGAATATTTATCCTCAATCAGTAAACATGTTTTCCAAAATATTTACACCACAAAAGATATTGCGCAATTTAATGAAGCAGAAATTACTCTGGCATTTTCTACTCCTTTTGATTCTAGTTTTTCACAGAGATCGTGTTTTTTTCTTTCTTTTCTTTATCTTCTTGTGCACAGTGTTAGCTTACTATAATATAGAAGCTTTGGTGATTATAATTTCTCCACACAAGATATTTCAGTATATATTATTGGTTCGCAAATCCATTTGTGTTGTTATCAAAGGGTAGATATGTTAATTTTTCTTCGTTGTGTATCCTAACATTGCATCCTGTATTTATCCACAGAAACGAAGAAAATCGGGGACTCGGCACGAACCGACGAAATTAATTTGAAGTAATTATAATTATCTTGCCATCCTAGTGGGTGGAATCATGATCAGTACTGCGTATAGAAGGAACAATATTGTACGCAGGGGTAAAAAAGATGGAAAAATCTGTAATGTCACGGAACAAAGCGTTGGCATTGTCGGTATTATATTTATATAGTTGTCTGTAAATAATTATATACATTATACATACAATACAATACATACAAACATATAATGACTATTTGGGTATAGATATTTGTACTCATTAAAATTAATGTATTTCTATATTATTCGAGAAAAAGAATGCCAAATATTTATATTTTCTTTTGCATGCTACTAGATAGCTGTTCAATCATTCTAATATGGCGTAAATATAAAGTTACACACATTTTTATTGTTCTTTTGTCTGCTATTATTCCAAGATTTTCAATTATTTGACTACTACATATATATCATAATAAAAATAAATATGAATATTTGAGAGTTTAAAAGCGTGTAATTATTGTTTAAATAAGTCACTGAACTGTGCACGTTTGCATGAACAAACATTATTCTATTCTATTTAAAATATTTCTTTATAAATTTTAAATTTTAAATTTCTAAAAATCAGATATAATAATAGTATTTTTGTAATATTTATCGTGATAGATATAATGTTGGGAAGTTTTTGGAAAACTGACAGATTACAATTATATCATAATGATTGAAGCGGATATAATTGCCACACGCAAATAATAATAATATATCAGTAAACAAATGCATTACAACTATTTTTAAACCATTATACATCTATACTACTTAACAAATATGTAAGTAGTGATATTATTATATGTAAATTTTAAAGTAAATGTTACTTTAAGAAAGATACGTTTATCAAAAATTAAAAGTTAAATTTAACATGTCAGTGGAAATAGCTTGTGCCAACTAAATGAATTTAAAAATGATTTTATTATTTACGGATACATGTTATTCTATATTACCTGCATTATTTGTAATTAAAGTGGAAACATTTGCTATATCTTAGTGTGGAGCTTGTTGATTTGGATCAACAAATGTAAGCGTAAAGTTTTGAGCTTAGTTACATACCATAGATCAAGTGATTTTGAAAATTAAATACCAGAATGGTAATAACTCTTATATTTATACCCATCCAAAATTAAATGAAGAAATGGAGCAATAGAAGTTTGCGTGACTATTCCTAGAATAACGTTTTACAACCATTATTCACAATTGTGCACTCTATAAAAGATGGTCATATTTAATACATGTATATTCTTCACAAAATCGATTTTGCTTCAAATACTGATTAGTTTCATATGATAAGTCATTCAGTACAACAAAAATAAAGTTTCTTGCAGAAACTACGATTGTTTTCAAAATATAATTATCAATAAAAAATATAATATATATAATATGTTTCAATTATTTTTATTGAACAATATATTTTTTAATTTTTATTTAATGGAATATGTTACAATATCCTACAAACTCAAATACCAACGATAATATATGTACATACTCTACATCCAACACTACTCTAGCTATTAGGAAGTTTACAAATGATTGCTAGAGTCTATAAATGAGCCCCAGTTAACCATCAACATAGAAAAGTTTCGAATTAATAGTATCAATATATTTTGTGCACCTCACTTATGTAAATCGATGTATTTATTTGTGGATGCTTTCAAGTTAATTATTCGTTTTATCTGGGACAATGAGCATAGATAGCATTTTTGATTTAAAAAAAGCTTCAAAACTTATTTAAGGTCTGTGTGCTCTGCTTACTGAGAACTCTCTTAAAACAATGAACTCCTCTTTAGCCAGATCTTTGTTGTTTAGACAAACTGGAACGTCGACAACGATGTTTTCACTATGTGCCGTCTGCGCGGACAGCAAAATATATAATTCTCGATTATTATTTAAAATTAGTATATATTTAAACCGCACTTGGCATCTCTTTCTTCCAAATCGTTCCACATACACACCAGTACCTTCAACTTCAAGCTTATTTCGGTAGATTCTGGGACTCTTCTGTCAACTCTAACGCGACAATTTTCCATATAGAGATAGCATTATTAGCTACAGTAGGCGCTACTTTATTAGTTCTACCAAGTTGTTCATGTTTATTCTAGTTATACTAAGATATACAGCATTACTGGATGAGTTATTTGTGGATTTTGTTAAGTCTACTCTCGTTTATCATAAGTAAGTTCTTTTCCATGCTTCACATTAAAAAAAATCGGAAAAAAATCAAATATACCGTGTTTAATGCAAAAATAAAAAAAAAAAAAAAAAATACAGTTTTATAACAGAAAGACAGAATTTCATATCAAATAATAATTTTAATTTTTAATAATTTTAATTAATTGTTTAATTTAATTAATTGCCAATGAGTTGTTGGCTTTTGGTTGTGTGTGTGTTATCTGGCTTAGTTTGAACTTCATGATGCCGCAAATGTTTTCCATTGGATTGAGATCCGATAAATTGCCCGGTCAGGGCAGGACGGCGACGTTGTGAGAAGCCAGGAATGCGGTTACAATCTTAGTTTTATGGCGGCACAGGGTGCTGAATTGTGCATAGATACACAGTTAGCAGGCGACCCAAACCACTCCTGTATCTTTGGCAACAATCGTGTTTTGATGACCTGGAGATACCATGATGTCTCTCCACTATGCCCCTCTCCGTTCTGGGCCCTTGTCACTGTTGACGCCGCACACCATAACCTTAAGATAGGATGCTTGACGGTCTCTCCAGGAGTTTGCAAATTCGTCTTCTGCTGGGCGTTTGACGCTCCAAGATACTCTCATCGCTGAAGCAGACTGTTCTCCAGAAAGCAGCGAGTCTATCAACGTACGGAAGACGTTAACTTTCATGACTGGTGTATACAGGGCTTGCTCACAGGCTTCGACTTGCACTCCACGCTCTACTACCTGTCCTCTGACATGCTTAGCTGATAGCAGCTTATCTTGTCTTAATATATGGCCACATCTGCTAACTCTAAAGGTTGCAGGAGTATCAATAGCTATAATTTCGTCTTGATCCGAAGTACAGACCTGTGATGGATATTGCACTGGGTAGCAACCTGACTTAAAGAGATTGGTCCGTAGCTTTAATGGACCTCAACTTGTGCTACAACAATACAGCTTACATTGTTACGTTTATTCATACTTAATAATGAAGGCTAAAATTATGAACAACCGCTTAAATGAAAAGTTATATGAATAACCCTATTGGTCTCTATTTTGTTAGTGAGGAAGTGCAAGTGGCTCAAATATTGATTTTTCATAATTGTTTGAGTAATATTGCAAGCGAATACCCCAAACAAAGCTCTATAGATTTGATGCATAAGTGAATTACTAACTATTATTACACTTCCTTTCATCAGTATGTTAAAATAACTTGAAATATGTAACTAGAAAAAACATGGAGCTAATAAATAGGCGCCTTTTGTAATTATATTCCTGCAGTAAACACTTATAAAACAATTGCTTTTTTTCTTGAATAATACTGAGCGTCAATTATTTAGTCATTACGTAATTACTGTTTAGCGTGTTTTTTTTAATATTCAAATACAGATAAATAATAAGCGTTCGATATTGATTAAAAATACTAAACACTGTAGATTTACTGTAAAACTGTAGAATAACTATTCTTCGAGTGAATAATATACGCTCCATTGCCCAAGCTGATAGCTATGTAACAACTAGTAATACAACTTTCAAATACAAATTGATGAAATTTGTACAATGATAATTATTGATAATAAATCTATTATGTTACTTGAAAGTAGTCAGTAAAATTATTGTTACAAACAAATTTTTAATTAGGAATATATAAACGCAACATATTTAGTTGTTAACTTATTAAACATATGGAACTTGATTATTATAATTACAGTGAATACATTACAGGAAATTTATATATATATATATAATGAAGCGCTTTTCAAAAATAGTCACATTTAGATCATTAATTTAGGAGAGAGCATGAAAACTACGTATCAATTAATTAATGACAAGTTCTTATACAAACACGTTTGAGTCTGAATGAATGTAAATTCATTAAATGGAACAACATTTTACATATAACATATAATTAATGATCCGTATATGTATACATGAAATAAACACGACAAGTCACTTTAAAATTATTTTAAAATTGAGTAAGACAAATGTTTCACTATGCGACATTATTTTCCTCAATTATTTTCTGTGGGAACAGTTAAATTATCTATAAAGACTTGATCGATAGAGTCTCTTTCGTGAAAATTTTGTTCAAATTTTTTGAATTCGGTTGACTCGTTAGATCTGAAAATATGGACCGATGGATTATTACGATGGTTTAGAGACAATCCATCGGAGGCCATTTCGTTGGTGAATTGTGGAGAAACGATAAGTAGGTATGCGAGGGAGGCCATTCTCCGAAGAGAGGCAGAAATATCCGCGACTTCTGCATCGTTTGAGAGACTGTGAAGAAATTCATTCGTCAGTTGAGAGTCAGGATACGGACTTTGATTGCCCAAACGAATAATAGAGAGTCGTGGGCAGTCCGCCAAGGCGCAAAACAGTTCCGGCTTCAAGGGAGAACTGTACTTGACGACGTAAGTGAGTTCTTTCAGCTGTTCTGCTCTGGAAAGAGACAGGGCTCTGTACCAAGTGCTGTCCAGGTTACAGTGAACAATGTGCAGTTCCCGGAGTTGTCGACTATGTCCCTGGAGAAAGTCCAGTCTCGCTGGTCTGTGATCACAAATATAGAGTAATCGGAGGGCCTCAACAGTCGCCTTTACGTGGTGACAGAAACTGGCGATTGTTTCTGAGCATTTACTTCCTTCCAGAGTCAACGTTTTTAAACTTTCAAAGTTAACGTCAGAAATTTGCTTTATCTTGGCATTTTCAGTCAACACGGAAGTAATATATGGATCGGAGTATTTCCACGACACTGAGAATTCTTTCAAGGTTCGCGCTGCACGAATCAATAGAGGCTTTAGGCCTCCAAAGTCACAAAACTGGGATTCTAAGACAACTTCCAAAACTGACAAATTGATCGGCGGCATACTTGACAAGCCTTCATGAACATCAAAAGGTTTTCCATATGGTATGTTCCAGGTAATTTTGCGAATGGGACCATTGCTTAGAAAGTTAATAAACTTTCCAACATTGCTTGGGTCAATGCTTATGGAATCAATGGAATTACCGATCGCCAAATCTAGACACAGTTTATCGCTTTCTTTTAAATTGTTTTCAATCACTTGTATGATAGGTCCAAGTTGGAAGAGTTGCATCCATGTCTGAAATTAATAAACATACATTAAATAATTATCATTCTATTGCTAATACTATAATATTATCTTTGAACCATAATACAACAATATCTTTAATAAGCCCGATACAACTTGGACATTATAGTACTATCATGTATTATAGTAATTTATATATTAGCAGATATAGTTATTATTAATTATTATAACACTAGATAAATATTAGTGTATTAAATTAATAATCCATAAGAAAAGTGGACGAAAAAGACTGATAAATGCAGGCATATAATTTAATCGATTATTTAGAACTGGACTACTTCTATATATATGAACTTCGACAAATAAATAGCAAATTCTTCCAGACAGTATTGACAGGTACGCTAGGAAAGAAAGAGATGTATAAAACCATGACTCTATATCATACAGGCAAGCAAGGGTCATCTTCATCGCTGGTAAGTGTTACAAGAGTGTCAACAAATCGCAGGTGCTTTTCAAAAGGAGAAACTGAAGTCCGCTGACGATGGTTTTTAATATAAACTTCAACGGAAAATTCATGAACACAATGATCAACATAAACAAGGAGTAGTTACTGTATTGGTAAGACATTACAAAATTTGAACCCATTATATACCCCCGGAAGTCTCAATATTACCCTTGAATATAGTTTAGCATTTTAATGAGGGGGCTCAGCCCCCCCCCCTCACCGCTCCCAGGATAAAGACATACAGGCCAGGGTTGAAAATCCAGTTTTATATTTCTTTATAGGTAATTCTTTATTTTATGTACATAATGATTTCTCACAGATGTTTACACAAAGAATGTGATTCAATTTATATAACATAATTATTCATGATTGCTACTATGTCTCAATTTCTAAAATTAAACAAATTAAAATAACTTTCTAAATATTGATCGAAATTGTCTTAACTGTTGTTTTAAAGTCTTCGTTAGTGTTATGTAACTTGATTCATTCAAGTTGTTACTTACATTAATTAATTATTAAAATGCAATTTTATTCAAATTTAAATTCTTTCCAGTAAGTTAATAACTCTCAGAAATAATTGAAATAAATAATTAAAAATTTTTTTTAAATAAAAAAATCATTGAAATTAATTAATTGCATATTTTACCAAAAAGAATTGAGTTCCTCAGTAGTGTGTAAGTAGTTAATAAAAAAGCACAGTTAACTCGTTTACTTTTGGGTTCAGTTCTTATTTCGTTGTCAGTTAAAGATACCAAGTTGAAGGAGTTACAGGCTTATCTGATGAATATTTGAGTTTATTTGAGAATATTTTGTCACCAATTTATGCAGGAAACAATCTTTATATTATTAATTTCAAATTTGCTAACGCTTCGTCTGTGAGACAATTTTATTATGAATCACCAGGGCAGAACTATATATATATTAATAACAAATTACAATGTAACTTTCTTAATTTGTTTCGAATGTATTAAGAGTTTAACTTATTAATAATTCATTTGTAGAGTTAAAAACTATGTTTGTAATATCTAACTAGTAATAAGAAGTTTTTTTCTTTAATTAATTTTTTTTCTAATAAATGAGTATAATACAATTTACAAACTTACCTTGTTAGACATTTCAGAATCTTTGAATGAAGAAAGAAACTTTACAGACTTCAATGGATAAATCTGGGAGGTAAATCTTTGTAAATCAATGTTGAGCCTCGTTCTCAGATAAATAAATTCATTCGTCCATCGCACTGTTGTAATCAAGCCGAGCAATTGTTAAGACAATTGATTACTCTTCGAATGAAATAGCTTGTATTGTAAATCTAGTTAAGCAATTCCGAGAATTAGTTTATCCAATGTTTGGAATCATAGACAGACGGAACTAGACAGACGGAACTAGACAGCTAGTGTGCTATTAATATAACCAGTAGCAGTTAGATATATTATGTTGATTATGATGAACAAACACTTTGTAAGTCAGCGTCTACCTAACTCAAATACCTACGCTGGTATAATCAATTTTACGTGTGTAGACAGCTACACACACACACTCTCTCTCTCTCTCTCTCTTTCTCTCTCTCTCTCTTTCTCTCTCTCTCTCTTTCTCTCTCTCTCTCTCTCTTTCTCTCTCTCT
>JAYRBW010031371.1:0-12139 GCA_036023295.1 Invenusta paracnida
GACACTGTGGATCTGAGGGACACATTCCGTTTCCATCAGCAAGAGATCCGAGATCAGACTTACGCGGGTGCCGAAGAGGATTTGGTAATATGTGTAGTCGAGGAAGACACTTTGGAGGATGTCAAATGCTCCCGTGGATGATGTTCGGATTGGACGCAAATGGAGCGATTGTCATTGATTCAGATGAAGATAACGAAGGAGAAAATGCCTCCAAAGCATTTAAATCCGAGGTACTGTCTTTAAAATGTTAATATTCCTTAGCAGCCATGATTTTTAATTTGTAATTTTGTAATAATTTCCAAATTATAAATAAGAAATCAGGGAATACTTATTATAGTATTATTATAGTAGTACTTGTTAGAAACATAGTTTATAGTAACTATAATTGACCTAACAAGTAGCAATCTTTAGCTTATTAAAATAGGGTTTATGATAAATATATTTTAATCAGGGACTACTAAAACCTTTAAGTAATCCCATATTACTAGATAACATGTTATAATATAATAATAAATTAAATTAAATTTGATGCATAGAACTGCATTAATACTCGTATATTCAAAACTATTGTGTTTTTAAACATTTTTTGAATTTTGCTCTAACGTTTAATTCGTAATACTTTTAAATCAGAGAATTAACGAGCTAAAAAGAATTTACAATGAATCACTGTTAATGTTTAATATTTACCTAGATGTACTACTTTATATATTTGAGTATTATGTTGAAAATTTGTTCTTTTTTACATTTTAATAATTTTGGAACATTTTCAAAGTTGATTAATCAAAATTAAATATCTCGATTAAATATTTCATAGAAGATATTTAATTTCTACTTTTAATTAGCGATTAAAGTCTATTATAACTATATTAAATATTACAATTAAGATAATTTTTCCTTTTTAAGGACAATATAATTGATTTGCATGTAAATTTTAAAGAATTACTAAAACTTGATACAGTGCATTTCATAGTCACATTTAAAATAAAACACAATTATATTTATAAATTATTTGTTTACAACTGGAACTTTCTTCATTTTATATAAAAGGGTTAACATAAGATTTGTTGATCATACTTTAACACAGGAAAAATCTACACCAACGCCAATGACCGTTGATGACAACAATAAATCAGCCGCCTCAACGTCACACGCAGAAGATTCAAATGATCCAACAGAATCCAAGAGTTCCTCGCCTCTTCCCGAACACGTCTCCACTCTGGAAGTGATGAAATCGATGGGATTCAACGACGACAACGGATGGCTGACTCGAATGGTCAACGAGAACAAGGGTGACTTGAATGCGACACTCAACGCCATCCAAAATCTGGCCAAACGTGCCGATTAACAATTATTCATCATTTTGTGTGTTCTTTACTATTTCTTGAAGGAAAACGTTTCTTCCAAAGTGAAACTTCATAACTTCTATTAGAATATCCAGATTTTCATTTCTAGTTGCTCACCTATTTTTTTGTGTATTTTTCTTCATAACTCACTTTTACTCTTATTTCTTTCATTATACTCTCAATATATATATATTTGTTTAGATGAACAATTATTATTGTTTTATGTATTTTAAACGAGAAATCACAGAACAATTCATGTTTTTCATAGACATGTAGGTGATCGTCTATTGTCTTGTCTTGACATATTTAAGGCTTATTGTTTATTAATTATTTGTTCATTTACTTCAGAATTCGATGTTTTAATATCAATTTAAATTGAATTCATTATAAAAATTCTTGTCTTAATTTTTCATTTGTTTACAAATATATGAATAAATATTAAAATGAATAATTTTTAATAAAACTATATTTTAGCTAATGCTACTTCTATCTACGCATAATACATGCACTGAATGCTTCTTTAGTATAAGCTATACCAGAAATAATGCGCGGCTATAAAAAAACTTTAAATTTAAGAATAAAACATGAATATGTACACTCAAAGTTATAATAACAGTTAAAGGCAAATTATGCTCGGCTATAAAAAACAATAGGCCCGTAACCAGTGGCGAATACAGGATTTTCCAAAAGGGGGCAGGAATCCACAAATTTTCGAATAACATATAATGAGTTATTTTGTAAAAAACTACTTTTAAATTTCCGAATACCGATAAAAATTTCCGAATACTAAAAAATAAAAAGGGCTCCTTATATCCGCCACTGCGTAACTAAACTTTATTTTTATGTAACGTTATCTTCGGGATGGAAGACGCTTATTATATGAAGCAAGTATAGTGCGCGGCTATAAAACATATTCTATACAATAAGCCAATACAAATTTAGTAGTACAATATATCAATGAAAATTTTGAAAATCAATATGCACCTATTTTTAACCTGTTATAATATTTTTTCTATACTTGCTTCATATAAACGCCTTCCATCCCGAAGTTAGCTTATATAAAAAGTCTAGTTACGTAGTGGCTAATACAAAGGGCTTTTTTTATTTTTTAGCATTCGGAAATTTAAAAGTAGTTTTTTACCAAAAAATGTAATCATAGGTTTTTCGGAAATTTGTTATATTTAGATTCCTGCCTCCTTTTGGAAAATCCTGTATCCGTCACTGGTTACGGGGCTATTGTTTTTTATAGACGCGCATTTTTTGTCTAACTGTTATTATAATTTTGATTGTACAGATTCATGTTTTATTCTTAAATTTTATGTTTTTTATAGCCGCGCATTATTTCCGGTATAGCCTATATTTTGATCTCACTATGAGTCACAATATATATAATATTTTTTTGAACGTTTCCAGGTGCATGTATTTTATATAACCGTCATTTGTTTTATATTCCTTTGTGGGAAAATACAAGTTTAATTATGATTCATAAAATATGTTTTTTAGTTTAATAACAAGAAAAGGTAATTTTGATATTGTTAAAGTATTTGATATCTGTATACTTGATCGTAATAAACTGGATATTTACTAATTCAGAATTCTTTGTTAATTTCCAATTTCCAATTTTCTTTTATCAGTTTCATCTTTATTATCTCAAATTAATATATAGACATTATTGATAAAAAATTAATTATAATTAAAAGATAAAAGTACAATGAAGTGCTTATAGTTCATTAATGATATGCATTTCATACAAACATCTAATTTCTGTTTCTGTTGCATATTGAGCTAAACATATTTTAAATCATATTTTTCGAAAAATGGTAATGACTATATATTAATTAGGAAATATTGTATAACATATTTTATGGTGTGGATACATAGCTTATACGCATACTATAATAGAAATAACTGTAAAACGTAGCATATGACGTATCATATTGTATGTACATAACAAATTAAAATCATTTTAAGATGATAAATTATACCATTATAGATATAAAATATATTAATATTAGTACATCTGGATAATCAGTTAACAATCTTTCCTATATAAATTAAATGGACTATTTTTGCTGGATAATAATCGATAATTAGTAGAAGTGATAAATATTCTACTTAATATAGATAGGATGACTAACTGAAGGTGTTGTGACAATCTTTCTACCTATCTAATATGATTGTTGGGTTACTAGGTTAATTAAAAATTTCTTATATAATAGAAAAAATACTAAAATTGGCAGACTGAAATTTGATTTACATGTAAATTCCAAAAGAAATTGAAATAAATGAAATTTGAAAAATTTACAAAAATTGAAAATCGATGTGTATTACCTTGACTTGACCTATTGAGAGAGGTCATTTAATTGTGTCTTATAGCGCAAACTGTTTGGATATGGTGAATATGTTGCTGAGATATAAAGGCTCAAGAATAGTGGATTTAGAAAATTATCAAAATAGAATATTTTAAAAGGCTATAATTAAGTTTCTAGACAATCGATGACCTTGAGATTTTAGGACCAGCAAAAGGACATCACGGGCTATCAGGATAATGGTGGCCGTTTCGCTATATGCGTAGCAACAGAGTTATTAAAGGTCAAATATTGACCTACTTAAAAAATTCTGTATAGGGTCAAAAAGTTAGTCCGATATTTTTTAATAAGTGCTCATGTAGTTATTATGTACTTTTGTTTAAATCTATGAAATATGAAATGAAAAAATAAAAACGTATAGTAGTATATGGCTTATGTTTATAACATCCATTGAGCAGAGAAATAAAACAATCCATTGCTAATTTAAATCATTAAACGATTTCAGTCAGCAATGCAGATTTATGCCTGTGACATTGTCTAATACTTTATTAAAGATAGCACACTGTATCAATTTAGAACAATTGGATATATCTCGCATGGATTAAATTAGAACCACGGGAACAATTCCTTCTATATAGGTATGTTTATGTAGAATTTCAACTAGACAAATGGACTTAGGTACCTACATATATGTCTTTATTACACTATAACTCGATCCTTAGTAGCATTCATATTTGTGTACACAATAAACTTTATAAATTGTAAAAATATATAAAGCAAATATATTTTAATTCAATAATATATATATTTAATATAATAAATTTATACAAGCAAAGAATTAAACTTCTCAAGATTATACCGGAATACTTAAGTATAAATTAAAGTATATATACTAACCATTGTATACTAATTATTATTATGACATTAAATTTATTACTGCTATTGAAAAAGAGTAGGTAGCATTCAATTGATATTACAATTATGTTATTTAAGTATTTATATGGCAACATAGCATGTCATTTTACTTATACTTCATGTTTCATTTGTATAGCAAAACCATACGATGGAGGATAACACTTTTAATTATTAATCACAGATAACAATTTATTTTTGTACATATTGCCAATGCTATTTAGTAAATTGAAAGTATACTATTTTAACATTGTCCTAATTTCAATTGTTTTAATCAATTTATCTATTCAAATGTATGTATTGGATAAAACTCTCGATTTAAAAATAATTCAACTTGTAAATATCTTTCAAATAATGTTCCCCTATATTTTCTAAAAATCTGTAATAAGAATGAAAGCGATCCATAATTGATAAATATTAACTTTTTTCCCTAAGTGTATAAAATGTGGTTAATTGATAAGAATTAGCTGTGTTTACTATTAGGATTAGGAATTCAATTAAGAATGTATTCTTTGACATATAAAGAATACAACAGAATTTGGATAGATCAGATGCCAGTATAGTAAAAATAATAAATTATTTAAAAAATGTGTTTAATTCTTTAGTTTAAAAACATTTGTTAGAATAATAAAAGGAAAATTTTACTTTAAATTGTCCTGAAATTAAAAATAATTTCAAAGAATATTTTGTAGGAAATATTTATTGAACACGATTTTCTTTATTTTGAATAAAAGCTTTCTTTAAATTGTTAATTAGCTATGTAAACATGTTTTAGTATAAAAATGCACACACTTTATTAAAACAGATAACCGTAAATATATAATTACATCTATTCCATCACCCGAAATCCGTACAAAATAGCATTTAAATTATTCCTGCAATTAAACTTAGTATACATATTATATACATCTGTGTCAATATTAGCTGGGTATAAAGAAATTCGTTTAGTTTAGAGATCTTTATTGCGTACCCCTTACAAATATAATTTGAAATTACCATGTCAATTAAGTGAGATGGACTCTCGACTATGATATACTCATACTCGAACTTTATTTTGTAGGTCTTTGCTCCATTGCAGTATAAATATACCTACACAGAAAATTGAGATCTTTAAATGTTCTATGTTACCTTGTATATCTATCTACAGTACATTTAAAGCGGACGCTAATTTCGATCGGTCAGTATGGGATAAAGAGAAGAGTGGGCTGTCATTTGCGGCCAGTTTCCGAAGAGAGTGGGAAATCTATCATGTGGAGAATGGATAGAAAAGAAGAGACTGAGGTCTCTAATAAGAGTAAGGAAGTTTAGCAACTGACCATCCGTGTAGTATTCATCTAATGTCCGGAATGATTGTGATCAATAAGGAGTAGTGTTTGTCTAAAACTAGAAGATCACTTACAATATATACCTAGCTACACGTATATAGTAGCAGAAACATAGGTATAATATGTATTTGAATACTCGCTAATATATACGAAAACGCAATAAAGGGTGGAGTAGTGTAGGATATATCAGTTGGAGAAACTAAAAACAAAGAAAGGATCTGATATATCGAATTGTTCGTGAGCAAATTCGTGTTAAAAGATGTTACGTGAAGGATTGAGCTAGTTCCTTGAGTGGATTCCGTGCCTATGCGTTATCGATGAACTGTTTTTTGGCACTTTTGTGGGAATTGTTACGGAAAATTTGGTGGAGAGTTTTTTAAATTAAATAATTAATTAATTGTTGATGTTCATTTTTCTCCTTGTTTCAGCGTTTTTGTACTATGAAAAAATTCATTTCTATCTAATTTTAGTAATATCATAATTTATAGTAATTTTTTATTGCTAATAAACATTAAATGAATATTTCTTCGAGTAATTTAAAATATATTCATCACCCTGTGTAATGTTTAAATATTTTATAAATAGAGGCTTATTAAGTAAAGAAATTATCATATGTCAATAATTTCTTAAATTTATATACAATGAAAAGCCCGTAACTTTAAGGAAATATAAAAAACATACTTTATTCAATATTATGCACCAATTTATTTAATATATTGTGATTACTTACTGTAAAAACAAACTCCACTTTCGCATCGTCCTTACCACACAAGAAGATTTCAAAGTTACATTAAAATCAAATAATTAAATTTTTTAAATATTAAATTTTATAATTATCATAAACTTCCGAATATTTTAATTTAAATAATTTCTATTGCCTTTCTCAAATTAATTACAAATAAAGTAAATTTGATAAATATTCAATCAATAGAATTTAATATACCTAATTAATTTAAATATTAAAACAGATATTGATTAAAAAAATATTATTTGTAATAATGTCATTCTACTTCTCAAGGTTTAATATTTTTTAAATTTCAGAAATTTTCTTTTACATTTTCGCTGTAATTTCGTCACATTAAATATATATTTATCATTTCTGATTAAGACACAAAAAATATAAATTCATAATATGTTGATGTCAAAATAAAATGCTTGCTTTAATGCATTATCGCAAAAATCATTTTCAAATAAAAATACATACTAAATTAAGCAAAACATCTAAATTATCAAACTGAACAAGTTAATATATTATATAATTTAAAATATAAGTATATTGTATGGTGTGTGTGACACATAAAATCAATAATTACCCAATGCTGATATTTCAAACATTATACTGAATATTTGTAATACTAAAATTTTGAATTTTGAATTTTAACTTTAACTTTTATTATTAATTAAATATATTATAACTAGTGTAAATATGGAATAAATCTTTAAAATACGCTTTATACTCAGTTTAAAGTGTATATAACGGACATTTAATCAAAAGACAAAAAATAAATGCATACTATTACGATATAATAAAGTATTATTTAGCTATGCACTAACAAATATGAAAATCAAATATTTAACAAGCGTAAATAGTAAAATGATGTCACAAAAATTAGAGTGTAGAATGACTGGCTTTATTCTATAGTAGCTATTTAATAATAGAGATTATGAAAAAAGAAAATCTCGATTTCCAACTATACAAATTAAAAAAAATACGTAATTCAATTTTTAACTGTGATATATACTAAACACCCTGGACACTTTTCAAATGATATATATTTTTAAGAAAGTTGTTTTTATCATATTGTATTCCCATCATTTAAAAATCACTACATTATAGATTTTTCCATTTGTCTTTAGTTAATCAATTGTTATTCCTGCTAATTACATTTATTACGTCTTTTTTATATTTCTCAGAAATGTCGTTCATCCCATAGAGTAAAAAAACAAAGAGTTGTCACTCCCGGAAAAATCGGGAGTAACTTTATTTACTATATGGTTTATCCTATTAATTTATAGTAAATGATAATCTAGTAAAACAAATCAGCATCTGAATGTGAATGTGAAGTTCTAATTAAATGTGAATATCTAAATCTTCTGAATCTCTCGAGAAACTATGTTATTAAGTATTCTGAGTTTATAAAATATTAAAAATCTTTTTAAAGTTTGAAACATATTTTCAAATATAACTATTTTTAACTTTTCTTCAAAATAATGATTCATATTTACGCATGGGTATACTTGTTATATTGTGCAGATCCAGAAAATTATGAGATAAAATCTTGAGAATAATTTCTATGAAAAAAATGTTATCATAAACAATAAAAACTCTAGTATTGATCAAACGTTGTACATAGCAAGACAAATACATATTATAATTGTAGAACAAATGATTAATAATGGCTTGATGTAGAAGCCCCACAAATGTTCTGCATCAATTTCTGTTACAAAATTAAATGTAAAATGTTACTTATTATTACAAAGCTGAAATATTAATTCTAAGAAACCTTAAGGATTACTATGAATTTGTAAAACTTAGTTAGTTGGTATAAAAATTATAAAGTTATCAATAACGAAATAACCTGCAGAATAAGCTATTATTTAATTCTGAAGTAAAGTGCTACTATTATTAATTAATTAAGAATCTTATAATAATATAAATATTACATTAAGACTCTTAATTTCATATACTTAGTATATTAAAATTTAATATTTTAATGTTGTCAACACTCTGTGAATGATACATTATTATTTTAATACTTAGAAATAATTGTTCATCATCTTTTAATCTTTAATCATGGCAGAAAAATAATAATTTCAATATGTATTTATCTCTTGATATCATATTCCTTCGAAAACAGGCAAAGATTGCCTAAATTATGAAATAAATTAAATATATTCATGTGCATATTAATTAAGTTTACGTCTATCAGTTTTTAACTTGTTTTAAAAATAATATTATCCATACTATATATGTATATATATAAAGATGCTGTATGAACACCAATATAGGCATTCAAATAATACGAAACAAATAATATAATATCTTGTGTATAGGTACCTAATAAATACTTTTAATGTATTAGTTATAACTAAAGTTCAACAGTATCATCTGACAGTTTCATAATACAATTTCCTGTTAAAACTAATGAAAGAAATTTTTATTATGTGGATTTTATCCCGACAAAATATATATACACTCGTATATTCCTAGTATTGTCTAAATGTACTTATAAAGTAATTAATATGTGCGCATATATAGCGATAATTTAAAAATTGTTACATTATATATATGCCAAGCTCTACGGGACTTTTGTGGCATTCAAAATGCTGTGCATTTTAATGAATGATTTTAAATTACAGCAAAATCTTTTTACATATTTATATACATTATTTATTTTATATTAAGTATAACATTTATTTTAGTGTTAATGTTAAGAATTCAGTTTAAATAAAATATATTTTATGTATAAGAGATGTTTTTATTTATAATTTTTTTTAAATACAAACAACAAAGCTGCAAAGCTGCAATGCAAAATTAGATATTTAGTTAGGAAAGGATTGTCCAGTGCAAATGAAATATATATGTACGTTAGATATTGTTCTTTGGACAATATAGTATGAATCATCTATAATTCTACAACAAATTAATACATACATATTTTATAATAATAAAATAAGTTTATCATAATTTAACAGTTTTACATTAGAATAAAATTGTATTTGCATATATTGTACTCTGGCTACAATAAGCCATTATAATCCAATAATTAATTATTTGTACCTAATTTGGTAAGATTAACATATCGCATGCCATCCGCAAGTCTCCACAGTCCTATATAAACCACCCATGAAAGTTTACGCATTTTATACTCACGATATGACGATATTCAATATTATCTACATTCAATTATAAAATGTATATAATGTATACCTATAATAGGTATATGATGTTCAATAATTTTGGGGAACATTAATTTTGTTTCCTGCATAAAAACAATTGTTTCCTACTAAATCAATAGCGCTGATTAAGAATCTGACCTTCATTTGGGTCCAGATTTGTTATAGCATATATGGCTGTTGTGCATAAGTGATTAAAATGTTATATATATATATATTTGTGCAATGCACAGATTAAGATTGAAATGTAATTAATCAATATTATTATATATATATTTACACAATGCACAGTTCAGACATTTAGATGTCAAATTAATCGATATTATTATATGTATTTATGCAATGTACAGTTCAAACATTTAAATTTCAAATTAATCGATATTATTAGGTATATGTATTTATTCAATGCACAGTTCAAATATTTACATTTTAAATTAATCTATATTATTATATGTATTTATGCAATGTACAGTTCAAACATTAAACAAAACAGAATTGGAAATTCCAAATATCACACAACCTACATTAAAGGAGTTGTATCCATCAATTAACCTTATAGTTTCAACAATGCTACGCTTCTGTAAGTATCAAGTTGATTCATTTTGTTACATTGTGATTTCATCCTGAAGGGACGTAAGTATATCATTACACAAGTAATATAGAAATAGCTTATGAGCAATATTTTAAGTGTAAAATTGGCGATAAGGACAAGTCCTGGGCTCCTCACAGCTGCTGATACTTCGTGGATGGTTGAACGGATCTCGTATGTCAATGCCCTTTGTTGTCCCTATGATCAGGCGAGAACCTAAAGATCATACAACAGATTGCTACTTTTGTCTAACTGATGTGAGGGGTCTAACTGCAAAGACAAAGAAGCGCCCCATCTTATAGTCAGTAATTCGCCCAGTCCTTCACTCTGATGAACTTCCTCTTGCAATTCCAAATCCACTTGCTACTTCTACAGCTGACTGTGGTTCAAGATGATAACAGTGATAATGGGCTAGATCAGCCTACTTTGGATAAGGAATATAAGCCGCCATCTACATCTCCACATCTCATCACCCAAAATTAATTGAATGATCTATTTTGGGACTTGAATCTTAACAAGAAGCAATCAGAACTACTTGGCTCTAGGTTGCATCAGTGGAATCTACTGTCTCGTAGCACACGTGTCACGTCAGTACGAGACAGGCAAGTT
Source organism: Invenusta paracnida (assembly GCA_036023295.1). Classification (NCBI taxonomy): domain Eukaryota; kingdom Metazoa; phylum Platyhelminthes; order Proseriata; family Coelogynoporidae; genus Invenusta; species Invenusta paracnida. The sequence goes on from JAYRBW010031371.1 coordinate 10,985, forward strand.
GGTTTTGTTCCATTTTTCAAAAAGCAGGATACTCTGCTACTGTAGTGATGTCGATGCACTATTCCAAGAATTTGGCATTGAGCATAATCCAGATGAGTGGCGGTTATTTACTGATAGATCTAAACTTAGCTTGAAAGCAGTATTGGTTCATAATGGGAACAAACATCCATCAGTGCCAATTGGTCATGCAGTACACATGAAATTAACATATGACAATATGCAGTTCTTGCTGGAAAAAATTCAATATCTAAAGTATCAATGATCAATCTGCAGCGACCTTAAAGTAGTTGCACTGCTGTTAGGGTTGCAAACTGGCTTTACAAAGTATTGTTGCTTTCTGTGTGAGTGGGATGGTCGAGCCAGGGAGCAGCGTTTTCTCAGACGAGACTGGCCTCTTAGGAATCAACTGGTTCCTGGCGTAAAGAATGTTCAACATCAGCTACTTGTAGATGCAGAGAAGGTCATACTCTCATCTCTGCATATTAAGCTGGGTTTAATGAAAAATTTTGTGAAGTGCATGGATAAAAATGGAGACGGGTTCAAATATCTCATGACCAAGTACCCATAAATTAGTGAAGAAAAGCTCAAAGAAGGCATATTCATCGGACCTCAGATCCTGCAACTATTAGCTGATAGAAACTTTGAGTTAACATTAAGTCAGATGGAATTGGCCGCATGGAAATCATTCTCTTCTGTTGTTATACAGTTTCTGGGCAATGTGAAGGCACAACATTATTGGCAATTGGTGGAGAATCTCCTAGAGGCATACCAAAATCTCGGTTGCAACATGTCGTTAAAGATTCACTTCCTGCATTTGCATCTCAATTTTTTCCTTGCCAATTTGGGAGCTGTAAGCAATGAGCAAGGAGATATCACCAAGATATCAGCTGTATGGAGAAAGGATATAAAGGAAACTGGAGCCCGGTCTATGCTGGCAGACTACTGCTGGACTTTGCGACGAGACGCCCCAGATGTACAATACAAGAGGAGAGCCACATGCAAGAGGTTCTAAGAATACTCAGATACCCTATCATGGGATACTAGTTAGGGTGGCAGGTTGCAACAAGAGCCGGGTCCTGTCTGTCTGTCTGTCTTAATCCCGGTCGGGGGGGCGCGTCAGCACCCCGATCTCCCTCAAGAAGGAAAGAACCGGGC
>JAYRBW010031382.1:0-12138 GCA_036023295.1 Invenusta paracnida
GTACACACCCATGTACACATGTACACACCCATGTACACATGTACACACCCATGTACACACCCATGTACACACCCATGTAGACATGTACACACCCATGTACCCATGTACACACCCATGTACACTTGTACACTCCCATGTACACATGTACATGTACACACCCATGTACACATGTACACACCCATGTACACATGTACACACCCATGTACCCATGTACACACCCATGTACCCATGTACACACCCATGTACACTTGTACACTCCCATGTACACACCCATGTACACATGTACACACCCATGTACCCATGTACACACCCATGTACCCATGTACACACCCATGTACACATGTACACACCCATGTACCCATGTACACACCCATGTACACACCCATGTGTATGGCAGGTCTTCGTAGAAGTTCATTATGCAGACTTGTTTAAAGAATATATTGTAAAATGTATAACACAAATGATATAATTTAAACTGCGACATACAAAAATATAGTTTGGACATATTTACAGTTTAGTTTGGACGCATTACAAAAACACGATGTTGTATGCAAAGTATAAGTTTAAAAGTGGAACAATTAGGTTACAGCAAAATATCTTGAAACACCAACCAAGCAGGCATATGACTGAAGATGAGGAAAACAATCAGCTGCATTTTGAGATATTATAACACCATCCAATCTGCTCAGAAATGTGTTACAATGTTGGCAGACGTGTATCGGGAGGCTAAAGCAGTAAAGGGTCTCTTACTTTGACGAGATCTCGGCAGATAGCCTTCCACTGAAAAATGACTTCTCCACGATGTCCAATAAAGAAGATATTAAGAAGGTGGCAACCATCGTAGTTTAACTTTGGTCTCACCAGGCAATCGTACATTGCCTTTAACCAACAATCTCCCCATTACCATGTAAGCATATAACTAACAATTCGGCCATTGGCCAATAGTTAATCATTATAGCATATTGTACAAATTGGAGACCAAAATATTGCATAGTTTAAGCTGTTTATTTATTGTAATAAATAAACAGATATGTTGGTTTTAGAAAAGATATAAACGCTTTTTAAATAAAACTTAATATTTCAACCAATGACAACTTTACCATAAACATTAATCAATATATCAATCAAACTGAACATGCACTACGTTCGCCAATAAGCTTTTTTGTTTACCAACCATAAATCCTACTTCATTTGTAATGCAACCAAAGAGAGGAAACTCTACAGAGGAGACCATTGATACCAAAAAACCTCGGCCCAATCAATATTCTCTCTGCACAACTGATGATATATGACGTGCTGGTAGAGGATAGTGGCCCCAATCATCGTGCTTTTGCAGTGATATACACGGCGATGATAACGGTTTCCAGGCAGCATGTACAGCAAAGAGACTGCAGCAGGCAAATGGAGACGGAGCCACTTTAAAGTAATTGTCCAATTATATTTCATTTAATAAATATTTATTATTATTAATTAACTAATTTTAACCCGCTGATTAGTGATTTTCAGTTATAATATATAATTACATCCATGATTTCAGTATATAACTTATCAGTTAAAGAAGAACGAAACACGATTGTGGTCCAATAAAATTTTGATTAAAAAATAAAAATAAGGGAAATATTTGTCTCAACCTTTCAACTAGTTCCATTTATGATACAAATTATCTTGAAATACATCAATTTTTTCTTTGTAATAGATTTACAATATATTGCTCACAAGATCAATAAATACTTAAAACGTTGTCTATTGATTTCTCTGTGATAAAACATACTTTTATGTTATTGGCGTAGAAATAAATAGTTCGCTCTCTGCTCCCAAGTAACAGGAAAGTAAAGCAATCTATTTCTATAGTTATTGGCATTTTGGAACTGTAAATGAGGGCTAGGTTAGGTACCTCTTTAGTAAATGTAATGCAGAATCGCTCAAACAACATGCAGTTCAATTAAATAGAGAAAATTATCTTCAGTATTTGTTTAAATTAAGCTTTTTAACCTTCCGTCACGATTTTACCTTGTATGGTATTACCGATAATTGCAATAATAATTACTAGATACTATAATATATATATTTTACAAATTATGTACGATAGTATAACTGGCAAAGTTTGAACACACACTCAATTGAGTTATATTAACGAATTCTTTTTAAAATTGAAAAATATTCGTTTATAAGCAATGAATACGTCGAAAAGTTAGAATGCTATCGCGTGTATTACTTTTAAAAGTCATTCAGTGCAATTTTTATCAACCAATTTACGTAAATATGTAATTCTTTTAATTAAAAACTGCATCACATACCTAATGTCTATATTATATGTACAAAGTATAAGTCGTATCTTAATCCAACCTCAGGTAGGGTTCGCCTTTTTCGGATTTTAAACACATTAAATATGTCAAACAATAATTTTAAACGAAATTAGAAATTCTATCAACTTGAATTACATGACCTTGCAATATTTAGTACCTAAATAGATTCGTTTTCAATTAGAGAGGTGAAATCTCTGTTTTTTAATATTACACATCTCTTTCTCGTAGAAAGCATGAAACTTCAAAGAAAATACAGTGACTCGAAGATTTTAATTAAATCTTAAAAGGATTTAAATAAATTAACTTTCAGAATAGTTTTGTGAATATAATTCTTAAAATATTAATTGTTCCTGCAAGAGGTTAACAAAGATAATAAAATACAGTAAAAAGAAATAAAAATATTCTCTCCAGTAAAATGGTTTACTTAAGCAGAAGATATAAAATATAGTTTCATGCGTTATGTTATCTTTTTATAACTATATTACAATAATATTTTATATTTTATACTTTCGTTCAAAGCTTACTGTCCAGGTGAATTTTTATTCCTTTTAACTAGATTTGAGTTATAGGTTTATAAAAACTTTACACTAAAATAGGCATAAAACATTTTACTATCCAACATTTTAAACAAAGTCGATTTACTTCTATGATGATTCTTTACAATTAAACAATAGCAGAAAGTCTATAATTTTATCTAAAAATAAAATATAATTAATTAGTGTATCAGGATAATTCTTGAAATGAATATCAAATCTATATATCGATTACAGATATATTGATTTTAATTCAAACGTTTAATCTTGCAATTTCTAATATTGTTAGTTGCTTCATTTAAATATCCCTGTTAACTTCATAGAAAGACTTATAATTATACTGAATTGTTATGTCATTATAATCATGATTTATAACACCTGAAAATGTTGATTTTACGATGAGCCCCGGATTATATTAGTTAATTTAATTTTTATCTAAAATCTTATTAATAATTCGGATAGTTTTATCCCATTTTAATCAGATTATTAAAAAAAAACAATTTAAATATCTCTTGTGACCCAAAAATAAAAACCGACATGAACAATTTAATATCCACAATATTTTCATTGGTACGACATACAATTTCAATTTAATTATTCAATAATTTACCATTAATTTTACTCGTATGTATAATCTTTCAATTGGCTTTAATATTATTGATTTCATCTCGTACTGAAATTAGAATACAATTGAATTGTGTACCTCCAAATTTAACATAATACAGGTATATTTCATTGTTTGCTATTATTAAAAGTGTTTAACTTACTTATTGAAGAACTCCTATTGTGTAATGCTATATATAAAACTCAAAGCATCAAATTCACAAAAACATTAATAAAAACAATTTTTTATCTAAAAAAAACATACATTTTTATATTTAGTTATCAGATATTTGAATTTAAAAACTGAAATATTGAAAACGTTTTCAGTATTTTATCACATAAATTTTTCAGACAAACAGATCACATTAATTTTAGTTTAAATACTCTAAAACAAATTTTAAAAATTGGTAAATTGACAACCCATTAAAGTGGACATTTATTTCTTTTTCTTTGAAGAGAGTTTTTATTGGAAAGATTTATGTTAGGGTAAACAGTACAAGAAGAAATTAATTATAATTGACTGAGATAAGAACATCAGAAAGATACCGGACAGTTATTGCTGCGGGAAATTTAATGTACCTGTTCAAAAAATTCTCCCAGACAGTACAAATTTATAGGTTTTTTGTTAATTTAAGCAGACCATTCTTTCATATCTAGTGCACTTAAAATGATACATATTATGTCGTAATTTAAACATGAATTTCTTTTTCAATAGTTGTACAAGTTTAAAACAAAATTAAGAAGACATTTCTAATAATCTCTGTTGTTACGCTGAGGTCTGTATCTAAAATAGGCATTCATTTGTATATATATAATAAACGCCCACTCACCAATAAACATCCCCCCCTTCCTCCCGGGGAGTTTCGTTTTAAGCTAAAACACTCATTAATTATCTAGATACTAAATAAGCAAGAACACCCACAGGGTAGTATATACAGGGTAGTTTTATGAATAAATTAAATTGATTATTCTATATATTGATTGCCTTCCTGCAAATATTACAATTTTTGCCTCCAAAAACAGACATGCAGAATAATTTGGAATATGCGGAAAAACGTGTACCTATATTTATAATTCATAGTACAATAAACATTCTATTGAATAAAATATGTTATTAACAAATAATGCTATCTTCACAGAAGACAGGTATACAATAAATACATCTAATTCGAGGAAAAATTAGTCGTATTATACACATATATATATATATATAACAAGAAATGTAATGATTTGTGGAACAATATTTTGAACATGTCATATCACTAATGTATGAAATTATTCATACCACAAGTTTGATAGAAATGCATTGCCTTCAAAATTCAAAGCATATAAATACATATTATACAGAAAACTGTCTATGTAAACATTTCAATTACATGTTATTCGATATAATAAATTCGGTTTTGGTCAACAAAACTTTAATTAACTAAATTTAGCTAAGAGTGCGACTTTCCATACCGCTATGTAATGATAAATAAGATAAATGAAAAATGTATTCCAGAATTTTAAATAGTCTTCAAATGGTGACTCACACAACATTGTTCTGTTTCACCCGCATGTTAAACAACAAGCAGGAAATAGGTATTCCTTAAAAATAAATCAACACGCATGTTGCACATATGCAGTATGTACATTTAGGCATAACATTTAACTACAATTTCAAAATAATTTCATCAAAGTTTACATTTTTTGCGTGGGTTCGAACCTCTTTTGGAAGCTGCAGACTGTCCATTAATTAATTCAAATAATCTACAACTTTCCGATGAATGCCTGCACTTTCTTTTTACTATAAGTTCAAATTTTGAAATTAAATTTATCCTTCCGTCTAATAAAATAATACCGCGAAATTCAAGTCCTTATTTAAGCAATAAAGTATAAAAAGTATATCATTTTATGCTTACAAAAGTATTATCTTAAAAAGATTTCTAATATTTTCAGGGACTGAATTGTATATAGCAAACTAGAAATACTCCTTTCACAGAAATTACCTCATTGTAGGTATACGCAATGCATTATTGCTTTACTACACAATATTGATACCTTACGCTGCTTTTATATGACATAGGAAACAAAAATTCAAATAAAAATGGTATCTGATTCAGAAATATAAAATCAAGATCATTAAAATATTCTTGAGGATTATGATAGTAAACGTCGTATTTTAACAGCTGTCTAATAAACCCAATAACCGAGATTTGCATAGTTTAAGACATCATTTTCTGTCAAAGTATAATGTACAAAACAGCTTTTTGCCCTATGTTACTGCATTGGCACAAAGCAGATATGATTGAATAGATTACCAGACAAGATGACTCTCCTAAAAATAACTATCAAGGAGTGAAAATTGCACTAATACTAGCGTATGTTCCAGCCACAGCGCCGAGAATGCCCACTGCAATGATGATGAGATCTTTGAAGAAGCGGGCTCGAAGCCATCCACTCCCAGAAGAGCGCTGCTGCAGTCGAGTCCAGACAAACAGGGCGTCTACACCAGCGGGGAAGACAAGGGCGATGAAAGACCCGGTGAAAGCGCCCTGGAGGGAGATGACAATGTCCACACGAGGAACCAAGGCAGCCAGAGCCAATGTGAGGACCACACAGCCCACTCGGAGACCAAGGACGTCGACAAGTCGATGCAGACGAGGGGATAGACGGCCTGAAGATGAGGGCACCGCTTCCCAGACAAGCTGGAAGAGGACATGCGACTGTAGGCAATAGTTGGCCAGGATAGAAAGGGTGTAAAAGGGCTTTGAGAGCATGAAATACCAAGGGGACATGGGGATTGCGTAAATGATGGCGCCGGGGACAGACTCGCCAAACCTCAGGTATCCGTAGAAGCCGGTGGCGAAAAAGAGCACGAAAACCACAGTGAAACCAAAATTGAGAACGCCGTTGGGCTTGGTAAGGGCCTTGCGTCGTTTCATGCGACTTTCAATTGGAAGGATGACGTTGACGGACTCAAAGGCGAAGATAACCATGCCAAACGTTATGGCATAGGACGTGATGGGTTTCACCTGTGGAAGACTGGACACGGGCTGAAGGTCCAGGCAGCAATAGATTGTGACCAGGAGGATTCCCGCAAAGGCCAGAAGATTGGAGAGGCCACTGAGGAAGGCCATTTTTCGGAGAGATCGAATGGACACCATTCCTAGGAGAGGGAGACAAACCGCCAGCTGGTAGATGATCAAAGGAGGCGACTCAGGCAGCTCGTAGTAATCCACCATTGTCTTGATGTTTTCCGCCAGGAATATGTGGAAGGATGTGATGGTACCGATCTGCCCGAGGATCATGCTCCCCCTCACTAGGTGCTTGATCCAGAAGAGACATTTAAGGGAAGAGGGAGTCGTTGTCACAGCCAACTCAACAGTTTCCGCGTAGGTGAGATCTCGGCTGGGACTGCATTGATTTGCGAGACGCCGGTTTGCAGCAATGAGGAGATGAACTGTGTGATTCACCACCAGGCTTGCTAGAATGAGAGTAATCGCGCCCAGAGTTAGTCCGGCATGCTGGAAGGCAGAGGGGATGGCTAGTAGACCGGTACCGACGCTAGCTTTAATGATATGCATTAGGGCTTGCGTGTCGTTTATTGCAGTCCACGAATACCGCTCTGTGTCGACGTCTGATGATGACGCCGAGGTGGACGACGAAAAGTCTGAAGCTTTGCCCGCCAAGAGCGGTGTAAGCTGTTCCTCTTCTTCGCATCCCTTTGACCACTTTATCTGTCCCGTTTCTTTGGTCATGAAGTTTTGATGGAAATTGCTGGCACTCTCTATTCGTCGATTACCGTCAACCTCGAGCTCACCAATAAAACGAGATTTCGATTTGAACATGGTTGCGCTCTTAGCTGTACAGATTAAAGTTAATCTCGGATTTAAATTTGTGCATTACAAAAAAAGTAAGAATTCCAAGCTTTATTTATTCCAGTTTATTTATAAAAATGAATGTACTAATTTCTGTTCACATTTTAGCAGAATGTTTAGCTGATACACCACTATTTGATTCATTAACGAGTATGATTTCAAGCTGTCTGTTACCTTTGTGCTCTTATGCGGAGAATCCTTCACGAGTCAGTCTTTAACCTTTGGACACTAAGTAAGCACGGACCTGTCCGTCCATTTTTTGGTGAAGTACTCTTCGGCGTGTTAAGCAATGTTCAAGAGCATGTTATATATAACCACAGATCGGACTTAATGCCTCAATAATTATAGGTGCGCTTGTGATGAAAAACATGTATACGGTTCAAAGTACAGTTGCTCTAAAAATGGCCTGCGTATTTTCTAGAATGAATGATGGAATTACCTAACATGCACTAACAATATTAAAATAGCTGCGTCTTTGAGTAACTTCTTGAGAGATTTGTTTAACGGTTTTAAAATAATTTCAAGAAATCTTCGTTTCTGAACCATCTGAACTGAAATTTAATGTATCTTTCTGCTTTCTATCTTAAAGAAAAATATTGCATTTAAATATAATGAGAACGCCTAAAAAATTGCAAAAATAAACCCAGTGTTAAAAAGAAATTAATGCGTAATTTAATAAATGGTATTTGAATATATCAATTCGTCATCAAACTTGCATTATAATAATGTAATGGAACCATAGCGTACATGAAATAATTGTAATTTGTACGGTTTGTAAGTATCTTTATAAGGCTGTATAATATTTGGATAAATTTACCTTTTTATTTGATAATATATATTTATGAACTTTAAACTTTTAAAGAATAATTTTGGCTGCTATATATACATATATGTATATGGTAAAATGCAATTACATTATAATCCGAATAAAAGACAGGTTGTACCACAGTATTGTGTTAAAGTATAAAGTTCACTTTGTAACCGTCTGATTAGACTGAAAACTGCAAAAGCTTGAGAATCATTTAGTTAATTATCTTAATAGAAACGAACTTTACAGAATGTACAGGTTTTACTTACTTTTTTCACACATAATAGGCCATTTCAATGCTTACGTTGTAAATAACATCGCTCCCTAAAAACTCACCACCCCTCCAGATTACTTTTAATGAGCAAATTGAGCAATATAAGCTTCCGTTATATTTCCTAAAAAGTATTGTTTTACAACGTTTATGTACCTACAATTGGCTGCACCTGACCACACCCTAGAAATGCCTCCTTTTGGCAAAAATGAGTAAAACAATGAAAAATTGTCAATGAAATTTCTGTAACAAAACAAGCTTTATTTTTGCCCATTTATTTGAAACGTTATGATTCTGTCTTTCTGAAATCTATCCAACTTAACCATAGTACATTTGCATTTATATCTGTTCCATGATAGTTACCTAATTCACTTTTATAAATTCTCACCGTTTCCTGGGTTTAAAACAGTCAAATTGATTCGATATATTGTATTTAATCTTCTCAGAGCATTATATATTCAAGATAGTAAGAATGTACCTTGACACCCCTATCCAACACATATATCCATTATGTAATGAAAATCCTCAACCTAAGAATACTGCGGCGTTCCTTTGAGTTTAACCCACGCGTGCGCACTTCTAAGATATTTCATCAAACGAGAAAATGCTAACTTACTTATACGTTACACAATACGCCTGAAACTATATACCTATAATATATATTATACCTACTAACAATGATATCGGAGGAATAATACAATAACTATTATATAAAAACTAATTTGCATAAGCTAAATAATATGCTATTAATTGTTCATTGATTTTATGATTGTTCAAAAGCATTACTGCACGAATTTGAAACTTGTTTGAACTAATGAGCAGCTCGTATCATGCGATTTGAGAATAAATATTTAGTGATTATCTCAATTTAATGTTTCTTAAAAGAGATGATTTTTCGCTTTCTCTTTCTTTATAGTAGATTTATTGTGTACTATAATATCTGTATGCATTATGCCCAACAGTGCTTTAATATCAAAATCATATGCCTTAAATGAATAAGAAGATCAACAATATGTATTACTATAGAATGGGGAATAAACGCTCTTAAAAAAGAAATTCTGCTAAAGCACTAAAGTAACAGCGCGGGTATTTTTTCCTTTAGCAAAAGGGACTTCTAAACAATTGATAGAAGTGAACGGCTCCTAAAACTTGTGTGATACTTCGGTTATTTTGTAAGTTATTGAAAGACGATTTTTTCATCAAAATTTACATTTTTAATGTTAATTATATCTCTAAACTTTGCTTACATTATATTAAATTGTAACTTCTAATTTTGTTGCTATATCTCACCTACATAATATTGTGGATCACTTTTAAGTGGATGTGTTTGAACCACGGCGTGCTGAACATGGGGGCTGAATATATTCAGTACACCGTTGTTTAAACGAATCGATACTTTTGTATTGATTTTACTTAAACCAAAATGTTACGTACAGCATAAATCAATAATTTAAAATTTAAATCTTTTGGTGCCACGTGTCGGCATAGTTATTAATAGATTTCTATGTATATATAACATAATTTTTAATACGTGATAACATTTAGTGAAAGGAATATCTGACGTTGTAATCGTTTTAATTTTGATCTGTGGTTTTTTATTTAACTATAAATATACAATATTAATGTCGTATAACCTTAATGTATTACCTTCTAATTATAAATGTCATAATGAATTATTTTATTGCTTTATTTTAAAGTTAAATTAAAAAGAAATATTTGACTCTAATATTTAAAACAAAGTACAAAACTATTGACTATTTCATCCTATCGTTTTTTTATTTTTTGTAGGTCATGACCTACATATACTATAACTTCAAGGCCATCGGTGACTCGGCTTTCAAATTTAACTTTCAACAACCCCGTTGCTAAGGGATATATAGATAAACTCAAGCTTCCCGTAAGCTCATGATGGTCTTAAGACGAGTCTAAAGTTTTAGGGTCATCGATTACTTAGTTACCGAGATATAACCGTTCAACATATAAATGGCTTATTTTAAATTTCATACATTTTGGCGGCTAAATAGGTGTTTTGGTATATTATTACCACTTCTTTTGTTATATATGTGTGCTCATTATATTTATTACCAAATTCATCAAAGAAATCTTATCCTAATCTTTGTCGATTTAAAGTACAAAAGCCACCGTGATTACTCCGTCTTTTCTCTCTGTTACCCTATACTGGATTGGGTTGTTCAAACTTCCCTACCAGACAATAATAATGGATTTCTTTTATATCTAACAACAAGTCAAAGACATCCTGAATAGAAGCTCCCCCTCCTTGGATATGCTGTCGACTTGGCCCTCCTCGCGCCTCTACGTCTACAGGCACACAAACAATGCTTAACAACCGGGTTATATCAGCTTCCAAAGTCGGACTCCATGTAAATGCATTGAAGACCGAGGTAATGACCATTCCGCGTGGGCTAGATGTGCATATAACACTCATAAGCCAATGAGGAATAATAACTGAGATACCCAGCGATGCCTGAGATTCAACGACCTTGGTGGTTCGATCTCTGATTGCCATGATGTGCCATGAGGTGTCATCGTCGCTCGTTTTCGTTGGTAACGTTAAACCGTTTGGCTTCAGTGTTTAAGTCATGTGCCTTCTCAATGCACTTCGAACCAAACTTTTCACTGGAAAAATCAAAATTATCCTCTTATATATACAACGCTAAACCATGGGATGCTGATAGCTATAGCTTTGAACGTAAAATAAACGCCACACACCACCCTTTCCTCAATGCAGCACTCCTCAAATATAGGGACCCACGAGAGTTATAAAGATCAATGAACTGTATGAAAGATGCCGTATAATTTCTCCTAGTATTCGTCTTGATAAACTGAAAATAAGCCTTGCTGGACATGTGATAAGAGCGATGCAATACTGTCCACAACCACTACAACACGTCCTTACCTGGAACCTATATACTGAGGACAAGGAAACAGACTCACATATAGAGAAAGACCTTTAACTGATGCCAAATCAGTAGATGAGCGTGGCAGGATACAGAATCTGAACATTCAGCCTTGAATCATATAACATTCGACAAGATAATTTTAACATTATGAATATTTTCCATCTATGCATACTTTGATATGTTTGGATATTAATATTAATAATAAGTTATTATAAATTACCTATTTCTTTTAACTCGTTCTTATTTGTAACATATTATATATCATACTTATGAATAGGATGTAGGTACTGTTGCACTAAGTTCAACAGTCTAAGTAAAGTTTTCGAAGAAACTTATGATTTATATATCTTCTACAGAATATTCAGTCAATCAAAGCTCTGATTCTGATATCCTGAAATGTACGTATCTATTATATGCAAGTTTTACGCTTTCAAAAATACAATAACGTGCTGTGTTAAGTCGAAAAATCTCTTGAATTGATGGACACATTTATTCTTGTAAATATTCTTTTCATTTTGGCTACATGCGCATAAATTTATTCATAGAAACAGCCTACGTTATGTCGAAGTAGAAATGTCAGATCGTTGTGACATAAAAGGCAATGATAATGACTTACAGGTATTTGAAAGTTAATGCCCATCCTACATTGGACTTGGTGAATGTCAGTTAACCGCGGTTAATACTCAAACAATATAGACAATTTACCCTCCTCCTTAGAATGAAAGTTATATGTATGTCTAATGTACACAATAGATATTAAATATTATTCAGGATTTTAATCGTCAATATTATGTTTAAATTTTAAATTAGCCGGCAGTAATGAACCTTACTGGCCG
>JAYRBW010031393.1:0-12137 GCA_036023295.1 Invenusta paracnida
TTTTGGTATAACAATAGTAGTATAAAATTGCATACCGAATCAATAAGAGTTGGAGCTCTATGTGTAATTACTCTATGGTCACCCCTGTTCCAGGGGGATAAACTTTGCTTTAAGAACACTTTTATTATATACCTATATTATAAGTCAACCGGAAAACCGGCTATTTTCTCAATATTTTTGCTAAAGTCATCTTCAAAATGCATACTATCATGAGAAATCAACGAAGATTTCCATATTTACATTCAAATAAATTGTTACATATACCAATATAATTGTATTATGCATTATATACATACTTTATGATCTATGCTATTCACTTTGCAAAATCTATTTTCTTTAAAGAATCTTATAGATTTTGATGCAAGTTGATCAATAAAGATTTTAAAATATTTATATACAGTCCAGAACACAATCATTTTTAAAAGACTGCAGTTTCGCTACAAAAAAATGTATCATCAATTATCAACAAATTTGCCATTAAATGGAACATTTATAAAAATACATATACTAACATATAACTAGAATAGAAATATATTTATCTAAACGTTTGCGACATATTGCCCACATATATATTGCAATATACACAGGGCATAATATATTATGCGGAAATTAGCACATATTTCTCCAAAAACTTATATTATATACATATATATAATTCTACTGCTTGATGAACTCCATATTTTAATATTTTCTTACATTTTTTAGCTTTAAGATTAAATTGTAAAATTACACTTCAAACGTAAAATTTCTACAACAATATTTACCTTGCATAGATGAACAATTTGATTAACTATAGGTATGGGTAATTGCTACTGTTTTTCTTTCTATTATCTACTTTTACGTATCATTTGTCAGGATATAAGCTAGTAATATTATCATTAAAAGGGAAGATAAATTCAAATAATATATAAACAAACTGGAAAATACTTATAAAGAATAAAACTATATTACATATACTATAACAACTACACAACACACGTTTTTGATTTCACTATGCGAACCTTAATTTCATTTAGACTATTATACATCAATTAGCCAATCGCAACTAGTCGTTTAAATCAACTTTTCTATACTTCAAATACATCTGGGTAGAAAAATTAAAAAACTCTCCCTCTCCCTTAATCATAGGTATCATGTATAAGACAGATAGAACAGCAGGATTCATAGCGCTTCCATTATTAACCAGACATAGACATATAAAATATAACTCGTTCATCGCTAAGCATCAACCAACCAAATTCAAGAATAAGATTTTCCACAATTTTTCTTCTTTTCCCTATATTTTTGCTTCTACGTAATCCTGGCTACCGCGTCGTTCCCATCCCAATGCTACATCATTTTAAACCTAAAGTCAGAAAATTCTACCTATCCTCAATAATTTTCCAGAAGATAAATTCTACCTCGTCGTCGAAAATTGCGGCAGGATTCAATCCAACCAATGAAAATTGAGCTGACGGGTTTTCAACTTTTCTAATCTTTTCCTTTACTGTTTTCAACTAAACAATTCCGCCTGTGAAGCTCGTCCATGTCAAAACCTATTTCTTCAACGACACTTTCAATGCGATAGTATTAAAATATTGACTTTTTCGTAAAAATCATCCAATTTTCATGTCGATTTTTACTGATTGGCATAAATTGCTAATCCTTTTGGCTGAATAATTTTCGTATTGTGCGCACTTATTATTGAAACATTTTGGACAGCTCTGTGTACTCCACGTGCAATTTTCACCGATTTCACTGATTCAAAAGGAACCCTTCGAATCGATTTTTCATTATCTAGAACCCAAGAAATCAACTTGTGAGAAATCTAAGTTATAATTTTATTGGGTGGTGAAACAAAGCTAAATATATTTTATCTCTGGAAATATTGAAGGTAAGAAATTATAAGTCTATTAAATGTTGTATTAAATCTAGCAACGTTTAAAATCATAATTTTATAAAGTAAAGGCAAATCGAATTTTAATATTTATTTTCGAATATTGAATAATAGATTTTACCTACTTGAGGAATTGATGTCCCCAAGCTAAATTATGAAAAAGATTATTAACTGTTTAATTTTCCACTATTTTCAATAACTATGACATTATTAGACAAGTATTATGTTCAGCACATTTATTTGCAAACAAAAAAAGATTATATAAAATACTGCTATGACTATATAATATGTGTACCACAACTTCAAACAGCTCTACTTTTTGTGTTTCACTATAAAAAACAATAAGAGCCTTAAAATATTTTAATATTTTGTGTGTTGAAATGTTGATATGTGACACAAACTTCACTTAAATATTTATTTCAATGTCATGTCCAATGTCATGTAAAGAGTCGTTAATATTGTTATATTATACAAGTTTAACACTAAAAAAATAACTTGTGACATTTCCAGAATAAACTGTACTGAAAATATAAAGTTAGTATTTCATTCAAATATTGTTTGAATTTTATGAATTTTTAACATATACATTTCAATATATATTTCATCTGTAACAAATTAATAAATCAAGATTTAAAAAGAATTTTTAATAATTTAGATGTTTTTATTCACCAATTAAATAGCTTTCTTTAAAAATACTTATTAATCTTCAAATCCATCAACAAGAAACTGTTAACTGCAACTGACGCTGTTTTGTTAAGTGTTACAAACCTTAATTGATTTATCGTATTATATATAGATATGGATTGATTTCATTTAAATTTGTCAACTTTCCCCTTAAATTGTATAGTAAATATTGAAAATTTATGGTTACCAATTGTAATACCGGGTGTTCATTAAGTTGCACTACACTTGAACTAAAAAAACTAGTAAAAATGAAATTAACGTTTTCAGCACCTGCTGTAGAGTGGTGTTTATGGAAAACTAGTAATTATGCTCCCCTGTATGTTTCATTTGTATTTACTATTTCAAACAGTTTTTCTTTGTAGTAAACTGAGTGTTATATATTATAGTTTTGCATAATAGATATTTCAATATATATTTATACTTATTTTTTATCATTAACAAATATTAAAACAAAATGACGTATTAAAATTTACTGTGACAAATTACGTTAATATCAGATATGTTATTGCAGATTTTTATATATTTATTTGTTAAAATATTAATAATGATATTCTACATTACTCTGTAGTATAATTATAATAATTTAGAAACTTTCGCTGGTTATTATTTTAATAAATTTAAGTGTAAATTCATGTATATGTTCCGACAATTGATGTTAATTACAGTATAATAGTGCAATATATTATATTATATATTTTTGAAAATTCATATGCTTACACAAAAATTCTTTATTCATCTAAAAGCACTTATTTGGAAAATGTTAATGTTTACAATAAAATGGTTGTTTTTAATTATTACTTTTCTCATTAAACTTTAGATCATCGTGTAAAACGTAAAACGTAAATTAAATAAATATACAATATTTTATATATAATTTACTTCTTGATATAAATTAAACCAATCTGTATGAAACCCTTAAATAAATACATATAACAAGAACATGTGTCAGCTATTTTTCATTTAAAAAAACATACCATCAATGTTCTATACAATACTGCCTTTGGCACATTGTATTATATTTTTGTCTATGAAATTTGTATATATAACAGTATTTACTTTGCTTATTCGGCATATCTCTTTCATATAAACACATTCACTCATGGTCTATACTGAATAGGGAGTCCTGTTTTTTTCTTGGTTTTATTATGGTCGGACTGACTTTTATTCTTTCTCGAACGTTATACTACTACTACACTTACAATTAAAGAGGCAGATATGAAAGTCATCTTTGCCTTTATCGGATGAAATATCAAAGATATTAGACATGTATTCTCCATATTGTATATTTCAATGGAAGTCAAATAAACATTTACGAAGAAGAAGGGTTTATACAGAGCAAAGAGAGGAGATATTTTGTGAGATACGTTGCTATACAAGAAATCGGAATGTCTTCTCGCTAAGACAAAAGGAATCACTGCAGGCCAAAAGGTCTTCGGTTGTCAAAGCGTCCCGTTTTTTTGTTTTTAGCCCATACACCCTCCTCTCTTCACCCCCTCCCCCACTATCTCTTCTTTCCCCTGTGGCCTAGTACACGCGACTCTTAGTTTATCCCTATAACGAGAAACATTACCCATATGTAGCAGTTACACTATGCACATATTTTGAAGAACAATATTATTTAGTAGAGGGATATATATTAATATAATCAAATAAATGTTATATTATATTAACGTTATATGTTATATGGTTGCGTGATATGCAACTTCTTAATGATATAAAATTTCAGACATTATATTTATATACATTATACATATAAGTTTCTGAATTAATAATGTCAAATAAAGCACTAAATCTTACTATTTAGTTAAGTTCCACGATAGAAAAGATATATACAATATGTAGGTATGTATGCTTTATAGAGAATGCAAGCTTTATTTATTATAGTCAAAAATTAAAATATAATACTTTATTATAGTATAGTTATAATATATATGAAATGTAACACCTTTTAAAAGATCTAAATTTATAGTTTCTAATATTAGATATAACTTAGTCAATTTTCTTAATCGATATTATAAGGTTAAACTCTAGTGAGAAAATATAATACATTTAATATTAAAAAATGTATATATATTTAAGCATATAAATTTTGGAATTTATTTACAAATAAATTCTAACTTAGTTTTAAATTTGTGATGACATATTTCATATTTCATATGACACTTAACAATGACACTTAATATTTATAAACTATTAAAACAAAGAATCATTAAATATACTTCACCTATATTATAGTTTTTATAATTGTGACAATATGAAAGTTTTTCAATATATGTATACTGAAATTTTATTATCAAAATGTTTAAAAATCACCAAAAGCATATTTTGTAGAAAAAAATTAGTTTAAAAATTTTAATTGTAGAGTCATGCAGTATTCTATAGTTACTAATTTCGTTACACAATTTTAATCTTAAACTTAAACTATTATACGTATATATATATATATATACATACTTCAAAGGGGACTATGATACATTTACTGATATATATGTTTAAAACTAAACTAATACTTATAATAAAACTTAGTTACAAGCATCGATATACACAGTGAAACCTTTAATTTTTTCGTACACATCAATTGAGATGTGTTTTGGGATCTTTTAAGTTCTTGCAAGAGCATAGCACCTAACAACAAGATTCTTTGTCATCGTCACGTCCCGTTGTAAGTTTTACGTTTATAATTAAATATCGTTTATTCTACAAGATGACATTTCCCATAATAAAAATACGCGCATTTATATATATATCAGGTCTTTATTGAAATATCAACAGTTTAAAATGATAAGCTGGGCTGTATTATTTCTGGAATAAATGTTTCAAGTTTCAGAAATACTTATATTATAGTTTTAATGAAAATCATTATTTTATATTTCGTACCATAGACTAATAATTAATTCTTGCCCCATTCCTACTCAATGATTATACCTATTTATACTGCATCTTATTGTATCGTGAATATTGATTAATATGTGCGCATAAGTCAGAAGAAAATAATTTTGCGATAGGGAATGTTAAATAACCCGCAGCGCTTTAGAATTTTGTAAAGAAAGAATTCAATATATTGCGGAAAACAGTTGTAAATAGGACGCTTAAACAATAAGTAATTGACCACAAATGGATATATTTATTCTCAAATATTGTGCAATGTACATACACAACCTTTGTTATTTTTATTAAAATGATGGAGGAGCGCTTATAGGCAGTAACTTTGATGAATAAAATGATACGTCGAAATATTTGAATATATAGAATTTTATCAATGAATATGTCATATATATATGTATATTTTATATAGATATAGTATAAAATTGAGAGGTTTTGTGGAAAGCTATATAATATGTAATATATGATTAATTATTCATTACAGAGTTTAGGTCGATGAATATGCTAATTCTTTCAGGCATTAGTATGCAAACTATAATAGGAGAAATGTGACAAAATACAGTTTATAATAATTTATCTTACTAATTTACAAGGATGCGGTCTATAATATACATAAAATAGGGGAAATGTATTCGAAATATTATATTGAATTCAACACCATCTCAAAA
The DNA here is from genome assembly GCA_036023295.1 of Invenusta paracnida. Lineage (NCBI taxonomy): Eukaryota > Metazoa > Platyhelminthes > Proseriata > Coelogynoporidae > Invenusta > Invenusta paracnida. The sequence continues at coordinate 6,112 of JAYRBW010031393.1, forward strand.
TTTGTATCTTTCACATAAAAATGTATGTGTTTGTTAATGATACAAAATTATATTTTAATGACAAATAAAAGAACATATTCGATACATCATTTTTATGATATACATTTCATGCATGTCAAATGCCAGTATGCGCTCAAATACAAGTTTTCAATGAATTTCATTACGTTGTCGATTGAACTGTTTATCATAATAATAATATGAAATACAATCTTACTTTTTCTACTAAAATATAAAAAGATAAAAAATTATCACATGGAAATAATTGTGTTATTTATTAAAATAACGACAATAAAAAATTATGATAGTAAAATTTAACGAATATGAAAAAATAACAATGTGCAATTACTAACTACATGAATATTTGAATATGCATATATATAGTATTAGATATTTTAGATTTCAGGCAAATATAAAAATACGGTTTGTCGTTTATTCATTTAACAATTTTATTCGATTATACCGGTATATCAAATTCAATTAAATAATACTAAGTTAACAGTTAACAGTTTACAGTTATATATCATTATATTTTAATATAGTCATTATAGTTACAGCAATTTGTCGTTATATTTAAATAATCCATATATTTCGTTGAGCTTTAGATACGTTCATGCTTAACATGTTTTACTTTTATGTTCAAGGTCAAAGTCTTATAGAGTTGCTGATTGGTTAACAAATATCTTCATGTTTACCTTCAGATGCCCGAATATTGCCTGATTGGGGAGAGAGACGCCCACCTTGTCCTTCAGCAGCATCGCAACGGCCCTCTCCACCATCACCATAATAACAATAACAATCCACATTTGAACAACAATAACAATAACATCAACGACGAGAGCCTCATTCTAGGCGTTGGTGGCGGAGGCCTCAACTGTTCGGCAGTTTCCATAGAAACAGTGCAACAGTCGACACTGATTGGCTGTGGCCGTGGAGGTGGTCTAGACAACGGCGTGGGTGGGGGTGGACTGGACCTAAATGAGGTGAAATTTTGCTCAGATGGCGGTAGTGTGGGCGGATTTGGGGGTGGTCTGCAGCCTGACTTCTGCGCCGGGTGTCATCGACCGATCCTCGATCGATTCTTTCTACAAGCGGTTGATGCTGTGTGGCACATGGGCTGTCTACGCTGCTCGGCCTGTCATATTCCACTAGACTCGGAGCCCTCGTGTTTCGCCAAGAATGGTGCCATCTTCTGCAGAGACGACTACTACAAGTAAGTTTTAAGAAAATTATGTATTTGAACATTATATCATGCATTAATTTGATACAAACATTTATTCTTTGCATATATTTTGGCTATATAGAAGGAACAAAAGAAAATTAAACACAGTAAGTCAAATTAAAAAGATACATTTAAAATAGTCAAATAATGCGAGACTTTCATTCCAAAGCAAGGAGTATAATTGTTCTAGACATTTTTCGGAAAAGAAATAATACTAAATATTTGTAATAATTAAGAATACCACACATATTGAACTTATTTATCCTGTTTATAAAATCTTTGCTTATTTGAAGCATTGAATATATAGTATAACGTAAAATAATATAATATCGTAACATTTTAAAGCTGTTTGTGTGAGTGAGTATACGATAATTAAATATTTACCTATTTACAAATATAAAAGTGTGAAAAAATAATTATTTACGCTTCTAAATTATAATAAAATAAAATTAATCATAAAAATATTTAATAGTTATAATACGATCTGTCATAAGATGACGCAAATCTTACGTACGTATATAAGCAAAACATGATATGTGTATACCTATAATATAAAAAGAGCTGGATCCCGATTAGCCATATATTTACAATCAGAAGTTGAAAAGACATGCAGCAATGTCTTGATTCTATTATAATATTCACTTAATATTCGTGTAATATTCACTTAATGTTCGTGTAATATTCACTTATTTATTTGACCACTAATAGTGTTTTAAATATTATTCAAAACTTGAAAACGCAAATATACATTTATACTAAGCTTGTGTATACTTTAGAGTCTTTATGATATAGTTTATAATGTTTAATTGTTTATTATTTATAAATATAGGAAACTGTTAATTCTTATCACTATTATATCGAATAAAGAAAAAATATCATAAATGTCTCAATATTTCACATAACAATAATTTCAAAAAGTTGTTTTACTTGCTAAAATAAAAATATGAAATACATGTACAAAATAGGTAACCAATGATAGCAAATAAAATTAAATATATATTAAAATGCTTCACAATTTTATGCACACCCTATGGATAAATATATAAAATAAACTAAATTATTGCTCATCTATATGAGCTTTTTGCCAGGAAGTCTTTTAGTCTAATAAATAAAGGAAGATACCAAATTATCCCAAGAAATATAAGTGAATGATATCACCGATGAAACATCAAGTGCTTTTCTATTGTGTCGGGGTGTTGATGACCGCTTCAGGAGTTGTTGTTCAACAATCGCCATCAAATTGACTCAACGGGGATCCTACAACCAACTTTACAACCCAGCTTATTTTTAGCCACCTATGGAGTCGCCTAACAACGTAAATTACCTAATATTAGGTTCATTTATTGTTCTGTCATCGGTTCTTATGTATTTGGCTAGCAAATAATGAGTTTTTATTAGTTATATAAGTGTATTATATTACTTTTTATTTGGCTTGGCAACTTAATATTATAGGATAAGATGACTCCACACTTACATACTTATAAATAAACGCTTAAAATTATAACTTACTCTTACTGTACAAATCTCAAGTGAATTCTTTTATTAAAAATTAAAAGATGATATATACCAGGTTCTACTAAAATTAAATTACTTTATAAGTATATATATTCATTTGGTCTATATGCGTATATAATTCATTTAGTTATTTTGTGTGCAATATTAAATATAACTAGATTATATAGGATATAACCTCATAATTTCAAAATAGATTGTTCAGCCTTCAAAAACGTTTTTCAACATCGAAGCAATATTTTTTAATATTTTTAAATTATTTTTAAAATAATGCTGTTGCTGAGCCCAGTATTGCCGTCTGTGAATAGCCGAATATGCAATTGTGGTATAAATAAAACTGAAATAACTTTGTTTGTTTGCGAGAAATAATTTTTTATATAACAGAAATGATTTTTTTATAATTTTTTTTTAAATAAAGTCATATATATAGTGGGGTATGGAAATGTTTCCTTTAAAAAATGTTAATTCTTAAATTCTTAAATTATTCTATTTGACATTTTATTTTTAATCAGAAAAATGCTTTTAAGTATATATATATTGAAATGACTTAATTAAAAAAATATATATATAACACACTTTTTAACTATCTTATTTAAATTTTTTAATTATATATCAACTTAAAGTTGACTGCAAATTTAAATGTGTGTATATACTGCCAACTGCGTGCATGCCCAAAATATTACACCCTGGTACAATCCGGCTAGCTTATTTTTGCGAAAAGAATGGAAAATGGACAGATAACAGAAGTTGTGCAATAAGCAGTTTGACAAATTACAGGGTATAACCTCCCCATCATATGAAATAATGTGTAACATCTCCATCCCATAAATGCGACTCCAAGTTATAGCCACTCTAACGGACTTTGAGAATAATTAAATGCAACATATAACTGAGTATTTTATAAACATAATAATAATAAGCACAGATTATAGGCCCTGAAAAGATATACTAAAGAAAGTGCACAGAGGGGAGGACGGTATACGGTGGAGATAATTCCTCCGACACAAGCCAATGTCATGCCCTTGCTCCAGCATCTCTAAAGGAAAGAGAACAACACAGGTCCTGAGGTCTAGAATTAGTCTCCGCCCTCTTAGCGACTCCACCCTTTATAGTTCTAGCAGCTCTCGCTTTCAACCTCGAGTTTTGTCTCTCCGAATAAGCGAAAGGAAGACTCGACGTGAAGAAATTGTCTTCCAGTTGACTGATCGTCCGGAAGATTTCAAGTCTTGTGTGATGTAGTCAGTGTTTCCGATATAAGCCCGCCTGTGAAGATAATACGTTGCGGATCAGTTGAGCGAAGGAAGGGGATCTCAGTTGCGTTTCTCTTTTCTGTTTCTCTCTCCGCGTGTAACGAAGTGTCACGCACCTCTGTAAGGCAGGTGTCGATGAGGTTCAATTCTCAATTTCAAAAATAACAATAATTGTTTACCCCAGTAAGTAAGCTGTTGAGGTAATCACCGTAAGAAAGGCAATCTTCTGTCTCTTTTGCGAAATATGTGTCGAAGTTAGCTTTGTTTCTGATTTTTGGATAACAAAAAAGTATGCATTTAACAGGTGATCGCCAAAGATCATACCTCCGTTCAGTAAATATTTATTTCAATATTTGGTGGATATTCAAATTATTAGCAATTATTCTCAGTTTCTTTAACATTATACCAATATTACATAAATAACATGACATATTCGTTCTAAAAAATTAAATATATTCAACGTCATGAAAAAAAATCTTAATTGTTTTCCAATAGTGAAGAAGAATACCTAAGAAATAAATTTAAAAGGAAAAATTGGGTTACTCATAAAAAGTAATAAAATTCAACACAATTATTGAGTTTATATTTATTTATTAATTTCTGAAATATATTACAAAATGTCATATGGATAATCTTTTATTGTATAGTATAAAAAACTATTTAATAAACCATTAAGTTTTAGAAAAATAATCCCCACTTGAAGTTATCAATTGATATTGGTAATTATTAATACAAAATTGTGTAGTTATGTCAGATTAATTCAAATTACAATGTTACTATTTCTCGTGTAACTAATAAATTCATAGAAATTCTAAAATATCTCCATATACTGAATTTTCAATTTGATCAAAATTTATCCTGGGTCTCGCTTTATAGATTAAATTTGATAATTTAAACTCCTATAATGAAGCTATATACAGCAAGCACATGTCTGAGAAAATCCATCATCGGTAAAAGTTCACCCACTTTATATATTTAAGGAACACGTGTTGTACAACTGTTATTACAGATATAAGTATACTTGTTTGACTATAGTCAAATAAATCACATTCGAATCCATGCCCACTCAAAACAAACTGCACACAGAGGTATACCCAGAACTTCAAGTTGTTCAATCTATAACCAAAACAATTTGTACCATGATGAATAATCATCGTGCCAATATGTGCATAATTTATACTACCATATGACAGCACATTTTTATAGTCAACATTTTTATTTTTAAACATATTTTTTGAAAGGATACACGCGATATCAACAGAATCATCAGAACGTGCTTTGAGATTGCATCATAAAAACGCCAAATTCCAACAAGGCACAAGGGTTGTTACATAAATTGTGCGATTTAAGGGTCAGATGGCTAATGATTGGGGATTCAGTGTGTGATCTCTTTATAGGAAGGCTTGAACTAAAGTATATAGTTATTAATGAGCTTGTGTAATTTCACTTTAAAAGTTCTTTTTAAAGTTTGCGTTAACTTAACCTAAAATATGTTTAGTACATACAGGTAAACAAAATATTCAACTTTTTCTGAAATACGAGTATTATATGCAATAAAAAAGTTACGTATAGTACGTAAAATATATTTCATATTATTTCGAAATGGTATGTATCATTTATGTTTAAAAACTATTATAGGTAAATATCTTGAAAACTGATTTACAAATAAGAATTACTTAAGAATTTTTAAATTTTACTTTAGTACACTAAGAGCTTAACAAAATTTTGTTATTATGATCTCTCAGTGTACGGAAAATTTCAATTATTCATTCAAAAACGTACCCATTATATACTGCGTAATTTTGTAAAATATTTGTTAATAAAGTCAAGTTTAGTTTGCGGTAGCCCCTAATTACTATAGTAAAAATGTATTTTCTTTGTAACATATTTAATTGGTTGTGAAAAATTCGTATTCATTTATAAAATTCCTTGTTTATGTTACAAGTGTGCAAAGTATTAGGTATAAAAGGTATAATCCATAGATGACTCTATGCAATAGTGTTAATTTCAGCGTTGTATTAAAATCCGAATTTTGAATCAATAGA
>JAYRBW010031404.1:0-12136 GCA_036023295.1 Invenusta paracnida
CTTCGAGGTTACAAACTCAGTTAACTTGAGAAATTCAAATCATGTCCTATCTAATCCTATATTAAATTCCTTTACTATCAGCAAGTTAACTGAAAGTAGGTTTCATTTTTTAAGTTACGAAAATGGTTTAGTAAATTTTAAAGTTTACTTTCAAGTTATCTCGCACTAATAAAAATGAGCCCAGTTAACTCAAAACTTAACTTTAAAGTTTACTAAACCATTTTGATAACTAAACTATTGACTAAACTTTAAAAAATGAAACCACCTGTTGCTATGCATGTAATAGAGATAGGAACATGAGCTTAGTGCTTGAAAATACAGTTTATGTTTGCTAAATTGTTTATAAGTATATATTATGTTTATGTTCATATCGTTGAAGAAGTCCTTTAAGGGCTATGCCTACCGAGCGCGACGCAACGGTCATTGTCAAATTGAAAAACATTATTTCAAATTTTTTCGTCGTGTCACCTCGCTTTGGTGGTCTTTTAGTGATATTGTTGCGTTGGACCATTACATAAATAAACCACTTTTTGTTTTATTTTAATTTAAAAAATCAGTGCCCTCTATAGCACAGTTAGCATACCATGTATGTTTAATTGTCAAAATGGCCTTTTGTCAGGAATAAATGATAGATATTATTCTTTTAATTTATATATCGATCTATCGAAAACTTGAACTGCAAATACTTACGTATTGAACTATTTCATCATTGGTTTCCAACCTAGTATGTTTTCTTTTGATCTTTAGTTGTATTGTCAGTTAACTTAAAGTTGTAATTAAATTAAATGATTAAACAGTAAAAAGTATTAATTTAAAAGGATAGATAATCACTTAGTATGATAGTATAGACAACGCAATAATCGTTCTTAAAGAATCTTAGTATAAATTCAAAAATTTCACATATCTCTTTTGTAATAAAGTTGCTGTTTATGTTTAAAATGCTCAATAATTTATAAAAGCGTTACGACCAGAAAATAAATTAATAATCACATATGTTTATCTATTTTAAATAATTTTTATTATCTGTAACATAATTAAATATCTTTTGTCAAATTATTGAATATATATTTATATATTATAATACTAATAAAAACAAATATTGAAATATTCAATAATAAATAAATATAATTATTAGTCATTAAACTAATACATAATATATGTGTACTATTTATATTTACACTTAAAAAATACTATTACACAAAATTCTAAAAGCACACAATTATAAATATTAAAGGCGTGCGAAAAATTTCTCTTATAGTAAAATATTATGACTACCTTGTATTTTGAAATATTTTTCTTTGCCAGCTGATAATATGCGTAGGTTACACAGTGCACGCTATTCCATGATTATAATATACATGTATGTATTCACCTAAATACCTACTAACCCAGAAGGTTATCAATAATTGTTCACATCTTAAACATAGCCAATACAATATTCTTCATGTACTTTTAGTCCCACTGGAAATGAACAAGCTTGACGAGTCAGCATGAATAATTAGACAGTCAGACATTTGTACAAAATAAAGCAGTAGACTTATATAAGACGTAACTACAATTACATGAAGTCTTTTATTTTTACAAAAAACATTTTCTCCATTTAGGTTATAGGTGGTTTCTAGGAATTCTATTTAGTTAATAAAAATATAAAAGAAAATTCGGAAACATCGCTCAACTGCGCCTCGTTTATGACTAAATTAGCACCCAAAGTTGACGCTTTACTTGATGCTTGCTAAAAACAAACCGAAGGATGCTGCGGAGGTCAGTGCATCATAACACTCTCCAACTAAGCGCGATAATATACATTCCTTCATCTGTCGATCACTTCTTTGATCTTTCCCGTTATCAACTGACGAAAGATAAACGTACGTATACAATTGCTTTACAACGGTGTTTGTATGTTTCTTCCCAATGTCTACTATATAATCAACAAATAATCCAAGTATAAATGCACATACATTTAAGAAATATTGTCAAAAGAGATCTATTTAGGTCCGTTATCAGACTCCGAAGATTCAATTAAAAATTATCTTTACATTTGTTTACTTGGAATGTGGCTATAATCGCTATATCACACGTATTCAAGCATTTAGCGTACACCACATAAATACTCCCACCACATTTCATTCAAATTTATATTTATCGTTATAGTGTATGTCCATATTATAAGTGCCAAAATTGATATTAGGTGATATTAAATGTATTATTATCTTACCACATGTTAATTTTTTTTTTATTTATACCAAATTATTTTACCTTTATATAATAAAATTGTTCTATAAATTTATGTCATATTATATATAGAAGCATATGTAGAAATAAATATATAATATTTAACTTCTAAGTGCATATATAAACAACTTTATATGTATATACATATATAAATTGAACAAATATTGAATAAATTTTCTCTTCAGAAACTATGGATTTTTATGCGTCCATAAATGTTTAAAGCTTACATATCGAAAAAATATCATTGATAGATTTACTTCCAATAGGATCTAATTAAATAATATTCATACGTTTACTTTAAAATGACATTAAAGTGATATAATTAACATTCAAAATTAATTTGTACAAAAATATGTATAAACCACATTGTAAAAATCTATTTAGTAAGTATAACCTAAGCCAATAATATAAAATAATATTGTTACAATCTTGTATAGGTACTTACAATCATAGAGTAATAGTACCCTATTACTCTATTACTCTAGTATTATTACTCTATGCTTACAATACTGTTACCAACGTGTCCTTCTATGTTCAAAAATAAATATTAACGTGGAAAGAATTGACAAACGACGATTGATTTTACCAATTAAATGCTCCGTCTTCTATTAGCGAATAGTGTCTTACACAGAACGCTTACCTATATGGAGCAAAGTTGACGCACAAGACTTGAGGAAACACAATTCGCAAACACCAAACTAGGTACACTATGCATTATAAATAAATGCGCTGATATGTGTTGAATATTTCTTTAGGATCGAGAAAATAATCTTTTCTTTGCATAGTATTGCGTGCTTTGTTGTTTAAGAACAAAGTCTGTGAATTTTAAGTTTTAAGTGCTTAAATATAAGTGCTTTTTATATCAGCTTAAGCATAGAGTATTACTCCATGAGCTTAAGTATTTTGATATAAGTAAATATTTTAAATCCTATTATGCATACTTAAGTGACTTTTTTACAATTTGACATTTATTTATTTCAAAGATGAGCGTATTTTATTTATTATTATATTTTGAGGAACTCGTTTCTTTGCTTTCATTTTTGTGACACTGTCGTTTTTTGTTTAGAAGACATTTCTTTATTAATATAATGTCATGCGTACACTGTAAATAATAATCATTTATTTATTTATAAAATTCTGAAATATTATAACAAATATTTTTGCATATTTCGTCGTTTTGAATTTTATCATATAAATAAATAAATAAATAAAATTAGATTTATTTGCAATCTGTCAGGAGCAAGAAGCATTACAGTTAGTACTTACAGAATACATAGTACTTATATATATAATAATATAATAGTACAATATAATATATTTGCATATAGATATAATAGTAGAAATAATACATAATATACAATTATATATGATTAAATTCCAAAGTAATTATTTCTTTTCTAAATAGTTTGAGTTATACGCAATTTTTTCGATTTTAGTTTAAACGCTTGAAAATTAAAATATTTTATCAAAATGAAACCTAAAAGTATGTCTCCGTATCGCAATTGTTCACTTTGCTTCGAAATAGTTACATTTCGATTTAATCTCATATGATTTTCTGTCTAACGTGGAGTTAGTTTTCATTTCAGTTAAATAAATAAAATAAAAACGAGTCATAAAATGCAGCCAATAATAAGATAACATTACCATGTATATTGAGAAAACGTCCATTCAAACAATGGTAAATGGTAGTCGATAAAAGATGGTGATATAAAAAATGACACCAAGAAGATGTTTATTATTTTACTAGTTATGTCTATACTTGGTGCCAAACTAAAAAAATGTGACGAATGTTTAGCAGGTAACCGGCCACACACACAAATTCATACAAGTGTGACAGTAGAATAATTATTATAAGCATTAGTTATGTGAGTTCCGTATCATGACATTAATGCGGCTATTCCACAGTTGAGACACTACTGTACTGAGCAGAGGCTCTACCATACCACTACGTACCACAGCAATTCCATAACATCTTCGAAACGTCTGGCATAAATTATGTTTTCCAGAAGATATACCATGGTCCATATCTCTATTTAGTTGTCCAGTATGCGTAAATTCAACGTATTATCAATACGCTTGTTGGAAATTGTGCATTTTTTAGTTTGACAAAATTACAATTCCTCAGTGAGACAGACCACGAGAACCGTGTCTTATGCTGGCAACAAAGATTGGCAAAATACGATATCAACATTAGAAGAGATAAACTCTTTTTCAAGGATGAGTGTGCAGTATATGCCCATAGTATTGGTAATTTGCGGCTTTCGTTTTGGTCAAAACAAAATAATCATTTCTAGGAACAAGTGAAACAGCATCCCCAAAAGTTTTTGTATGGGCAGCAATGTCGTCTAAGCATCTCATTGTTCCGTTTTTCTCCGAATGCGCGGTGTCTGCGGAAAGCTACATTACTATGCCTAGTGAAAAATTCATCCCTGCACTAGAAGCCGAAGGTATTCTCATGGCTTCTCATGTACAGCAGGATGGGGCTCCTGCTCACACGGGAATGAAAACAGGGGAATTCATGACAGAAAATTTCCATGACCGATGGGTCAGCAAATTTGGATCGACACCGACCGTCGCGAAGTCCAGACTTGACATCCTGTGATAACGCATTTAGGAGAATCTTGAAACCTGAAATAGTTGCTAAGAAATCGAGAAATATAGCTCATCTTAAAGAAATCATTATAAGCGAGTTTGCCAGGTTCTCTACAAATATTCTCGAATCCATCAACAATCGTACCTTCAGACGACTGCACTTGTGTGTTGACAAGGGTGGGGTGCAAGTCGATCCCTATGACTATTAATTTGTGTATCCTACTACAAACCATTTAATTATTATTTTTTGTACATTCTGATTGTATAGTTTCATTTTTATGTGTATACTTCTGATTATTGTTAATATATTAATTTCATAAAAACTATTTTTGTCTATGTCTTAGAAAAACTTTTGTACATACTGTATATGCTGATACTTTATTTCATATATATGTATATATATTTGAATATTCAATTTCATATATCTTAGTATATACCTAAACGATGAATAATTATTTTCATAAAGTAAAGTATTAAGAACATTTCGAAGACAAAATGTACCTATATCAATGCTGTCCAAATATTTAAGTCGAAATAATTATAAATGCTGCATGTGGTATACATAAAATCTAAAGATGTAAACATATGAAGAAAATAATTATTGAATAAATTAACTTCATTAGGATCTTTACACTTTCATAAAATACATTAAAGAATGCATAGTTTGTTGAGGATTTATCACATCTATTCTTAAGTAAATGCAATTGTTCCAATTAACTTCAATTGACTCTTTAGACTTTCATAAAATATTTAAAATAATGTTTAATTTATGGAAGTTATATCTCGTTTAATATGTGAACTAAGCAAAAGCTGTCTAGATACATTTAAAAAATATAATAATGATATATAGTTTTCTTTTTTAAATATAATAATAATATATAGTTTTCTTTTTTAAATATTCAACAAAGCGAAATGCTTTACGAAAGCAAGCGTTTCATTGTGATATTATTTTCTAATAAGAATAAAATACAACAATTTTAGACTTATAACAGGGCTAGAAATTGCATTAACGTTGCATACATGCATAAATATATATATATATCTGTAGATGATTTCGTATTTAATAGGTGAAAGAAACTCGTTACAGAGACTAATTTCCATTCAAATTATAATTGCTTTTCACATTAAATTAATGTCTTTCAATCGAAACTATATTTTATGGTCTTTACACTTCATTACAGTATAAACAACAAAGAGGTGCAATAAATTTACACCAATAAAATAGTGTCGAAAGTTCTTTCGGAAGACTTGCATTAACAAATGAACTTAGCTAAATACCAAAATCTAAATTGATTAGAACATTAAAAGGTTTTATCACATGTTAATAGATAGACAACGTAAAATTCATCACATAGGAAGTATACTTTATTGCTTCTAAACGTCATTTTCTATAACATACATGCATATTATTCTTACATTTTGACTGAGACAGAATTAATAATTTGCCTTTCCAGTTTATATATATAAATATTTTACTGAGTGCAGCTGGCATTAAAAAGAAATTATTGATTAAGGAGCACCATAATTATAATAAATAGTAACAAACAAGCAAAGATAAAAATTAACAATTATTATCAATTATTGCTTCGGATTTTGATTTTAAATATAATCAATAATAATTCATCGGGCGAATTTAGTCGGCGCATATCTTATTTGCTTACTAAAAATCAAACGCTATGATGTCTTTATTGTTGCAATTGAATGGTTCAATTATTATTTTTATCTTTTGTAAAATAAGGCTTATAACCATAGAGTGAAGTGGTGGCGGAGTCTATGGGGCCAGGGGGCCACTGCCCCCCCCCCCTAATAATGACTTAGGGGGCCAATATATCATTTCCCCCCCCCATACTTCCAGGAATAAATCTTTAAAATCAATCCTAAAACTTAAATGTTTTGTAGGTAGAGACTTTAGTCAGTTTTTTTATATTTCTACAACTTAAACATTCCTTAATTTTCGGTTATATAATTTTCACAAAACTTTAAATTACGGTAGGTATAATAAGACTATATAAAAATTTCTATATAGCTAATAGATTGAGAAAACTTCATTTTTTTAGATAAGCTAATACATCTTTACCCTGATTTTCTAACATTTTTTTAATATTCCAGAGGACCCAGCGTATACTACTAAAATTAAAAAAAAGATGCATATACCGGATATAAACTAATATGTAGTACCCCATAACATTTCAATTCTCCTTTTATTATAAAATAGCTGAGAATATTCTTATATATACTCCACATTGTAAGCATCAGATTTAATTAAATTCGTGTCCATACACTGAAATCCTCCATTTTAAATTAGCTGCGCAATAATAGTGGTTATAATTTTTTGAAGAAAATTACATTCAGATTTGTAGAGTATAGTTACTGCTGAATCCGAATATTTTGCATTAATATTTTAAAGCACAACAATATTTTTTGTTTATATTTGTTATTTATTTATTTATTGTTTATATTATATTTAGTTTCGATTTCACAATCACAGAGTGTACAGGTAATACTACATACTTCATTAATTTATAATTTTTCTTATTATTTTTGTTGTATAAATCTTGTGTCATATAATATCTAACACTCGTATGTACCATTGAAAATTAATTTAATCTAAGAATAACGCTATTCAAGGAATAGTCATTCCAAGATTAAAAATAGTGATGCACCATCAATATTTAATCTAGGGATTTTTTTTTAATTTTGAGACCTTTTAATAATTTTAACTATTCCTAGATTAAAGTTATTCGTATTGGTGCAGAGCGATTACGTTAAACCGAAATTAAATCTCAGATTAAAAGTTATTCTTCGATGGTACATACAAGTGTAAATGTTTATATGCATGCAAGGATTATTTTAAGTTGCAGAACACAAAATTATAGACCAATTTGCCGGGTAGCTATCACTAAAAATCGATAAGCGTCTCGATATCATACGCGTGTAGATATATTATAGTGCTAATTGCATTGGGCCATGAACTTGGTGTTGGGGAGCTTAAGATACCAAGGTACAGAAATCCTCCCAAAAAGATAGAAGATGGATCGAAAGCACACCACTTCGTAGACTCCAAGGAATACTTCAGGCAGCAGTATAAAGAAGCTGTAGACAGATGCCGAAATGAACTGAAGCACCGAGTTAGTCAAGGTCCTCTTCATATTCCAGCTTGCATAGAATCTCTTATCAAGGATGCTATCATTGGTGATTGACTGTTGAAATACCAGATATACTTTGAACCACATATTCAACTGACCTTAATTTTGTTCGTCTTCAACGACAATTGTCGCTTCTTACAGATTCCGACTTACCCTCTCGGACAGCTTCTATCAAGTATCTCTGCAATATCTTGATTGAAAATATACTGAGCAAAAGCTTATTTTGTGAGGTGGACAAATTACTTCATATTTTCTTCATAGTTCCTGTAACTACGGCAACAGCTGAACGATCGTTTGAATTAAATCATATATCTTTGTGTAACGATGACTCAACGGCGTTTGAATAATGTTCTGGTACCTTATGTTCACAAGGACCTACTTGACAATAATGACATCAATGATGTTATCAAAGAGTTTATTTCTTTAAATGACATTCGTTCAGGTTATTTTATTATTCACTAGCATACCTTCTATGTAATGACAAAGTAACTCTTTTTTATATTAACATTTTATTGAACAATAAATCTATTTGACAAAACAAACTTTTTTCCAATTTTGTTACATATATTAAGCATTCTTTGCTACTAAACTTAGCTTCTTTGTATGTAAATTTACCTATTGTTGAATAATTTTTGTGTGATCGAACTTACTTCAATCTTAATTGAAAAATACAATAGTGAATTGTTGGAGATCAAACAGATGTTTTTTTAATTTACATTTACTTATATGAAAAGACTAAAAAATAAGCATTGCGATTTGTTGAATGGGAAATTATAGTAGTTATAACTTTTCATAAAAATCTAATTTTCAAATTTTATGAGACTTTTGAAAGTGAATTTTGGCTCCCCCAGTGAAAAATATGCTCCACCGCCACTTAAGAGTAATAATACCAAGAGAATTCATTCACTCGGTCAAAAAAGCATAAATATGTTTGTTTAAATATTCAAAGTTCGCCATTTTATGTTCCCATAAATGCGATGGTAATTTACATTCTAAAACAGTATAAAATATCTATTTTCCAACGGGCAACTGTACATAATATAAAGTACCTACTGATATGAAAAGTAAAACTATAGAAATTTTCTCCTGAATCAGAGCTACAATAATATGTAATTTATAGGAGTATAGCTTGAATAATAATAAAAAATTTCGATAGTGGCAAATAATTAGTTTTGCCTACTTTTAAGCCGTAGGAATATGAAATAAAGTGGCCGTACAATATAGGTAGGCTATGCATACCAAATGTAGGCAAAATTTGTTATTTGCCGCTATCGAAAAACGTTAATAATATTTAAGCCACTCCTATAAATTACACATTTATTATAACTGACATTCTGACGCACATTTCAAAATGGTGGATTTCTCGCTTGAATAAAAAGAGTGAACATTCTTTACAATTCCTATATTCTTTGGTCATTATATAGTGTGGACCAAACATTTATGGTTTTATATGTCGTTATTATTACTACTTTATAGCATGTGTTGTTAAATATGATTATTTTAACAATTTTCGTTTGGATTTGAGTTACTTATTTAAATTTGATTGAAAATGGACTTTTATTAAAAATATACTACTCAACACTTTTCATGGGAATAAAGTAGTATATTACCATGAATCAGGGAGGCAATTTTTTATAGCATTTTTGAAATTAAATTCGAAATCTACATGGTCGAATTATCGTGTCTGTAATTGTTGATAGATGTATACATTCAAATGCACTAAGTGAACTCTCTTGGTATTAATACTCTATGCTGTATACATTCAAATGCGCTAAGTGAACTCTCTTGGTATTATTACTCTATGATGTATACAAATCAAATGGTTACAAGTATACATAAATCGCTACATATAGATTTACTTGACAAATATCAATTCCCAGTAATCAAATTTTAGAAAGGATCTATATTAATTAGTTCTTTAAATTGATAATTCGAGTACCTTTAATTTCATTAATCAAGAGATACTATTACAAAGACCGTATTATTGAATATAATTATCTCCCATAACTTTCATAGTTATCGAAACGCAATTTAAGCTGTAAACAATTCGTATAATTAAGTAGTTTATTAATTCCTAGTTTGACTTCAAAATAGCTTCACCTATAATTGTTACTATTCTACATACGCATGGTTTGTTTAACAATAGGGCATAATATAATCGATAATCATTAATTACTGTACATACTAGTCTACACATATTGCGTAGCTGCCAACACCGAACGATTGGTGTTAAAGAGTTTCATAAACTAACTCTGTACGAAGAAATAATTCTTGACAACTATTTGAGCACATTTATGGCTGTTGCATTATATCTCGATGAAGCAAAAACGTCTTTGTACGGTTGAAATCAGTCAATCGGTTTGAAATGAGAAACACAACACATTTTCCTAAATTTATTAAGCAAATAAAAAACAAACAACAAACATACAATTCAATAATACAAAATACATAAAACGTATCAAATGCCAAAAATAAGAAAGTAGCACAATTTATATGGATTTCACTCCAAGTTAAATGATAGATGATTATATAAACAGTTGATTTTCTTACAATAATGGTTTCTATGGAAACTATGAAAGCACTGGACAAAGCGAGAAGTTAGACTAGAAGGTCGCCATGAGTGAAACAATGAAAACTAAAAATGTAAGTGGGTGACGTCATTGTGATGCTTAAGTGACGCTGTCTTCCGGTTGGTCGCCCAAGGACACCGCTTCTAATGAGGGAACCTGATCTTTGGCCAGCTGCACGTGAGGAAAAGACAGTATTTTAGGGGAAAATATCAAATAATCTTACATAACCAACATACTACTAAATGCGAAGAAAAGTAGTATGCCAGAAAATATTCTATAATATATATACAAGATATAATCTATTATTATATTATATTTATTATATTTTTACAAAGATTCATACAGAACTCATTGGTATCACCTGAAACATTGTTTTGTTACAAGCATTGTTTATATATAACTATATATAACTACATGGTTCAAAAGTCCGCTGAAAAGGGGGTTAGAAAAGTACAAACATTCTTATAAAAACATCTTTATAGAAGTTTATCTTAAGTTATTTCGATTAAGCAAATAAAACATGAAAATACGAAATATTTTCTCACTTTCCTAGCCAATACTACCCTCTTTACAGTAACACTAAATATGAGATATATGTGCAAGCATATATTTCCATAAAAAACTATTTACCATGAATTCCAGCCTCAATTTTGATTTGATTCTCAAACTAAAAGTTAGGTTATGAGTAGAATTAACCCAATATTGTAGATCTAAACACGAAAACGAAAGCCAAGAAATGAGCTCTTATAAAAACTAAAATGATAATGATGATATAAAGGACAGTTATTAAAGAAATTGATAAAAAATAGCGCCAAGATTTAATTGTTACGATGATTGCTATTTAAAATACATGAAGATATATATCAAAACTGTAAAATTTATAGAAATATGACAACAAAAATTATTGGCAATAGCACATTTTTACACAAGCAATGGAATTCAAATGAATGCAAAAGTATTTGTTTTAATTCAGTCAATAAGTAAAATAATATAATTTATACCATTGCCCGGGTTTTTGATATCATATTTTAATGAATTTTACAGCTTCGATATATTATATACCAATGTTCTCTTCTATATTGATCTATATCTTCATGCATTTTGGACAGCAATCACCCTAATTATTAAATCATGGCGCTATTTCATTTTTATATTAATTTTGTTAATGGCTATACTATATATGTATCATCATTATCATTTTAGCTATTTACTTTTAAGGAGCTCGTTTCTTGGCTTTCATTTTTATGACACAGTTTTTGTTTAGATAATAATTAAAAAGAAGAAAGAATCATCATCGAAATTGACCCTATTTAAAAAGTATCTAGAAACCTCTTTATTTATATTAGGTGCATTTTGTTCCTTAGCGCTTGGCGATTATGCTGATGCGAAAATTATACTTTTAATGTATTATATCCAGATTTATTAGCGGTCAAAAATGGGTATATTCTCCATGGAATTAATGACTAGAGCTGCTAGCATCTCTAAAGCTAATCACTGACACTCTTGTTCTTGGCTTGGCCTATTCTCCTTAGCATTAATGACTAGAGCTGTTAGCATCTCACAAGCTAATCGCTGACTCTCTTGTTCATGACTTGG
>JAYRBW010031415.1:0-12136 GCA_036023295.1 Invenusta paracnida
AGACATGTGATATCATAAATGTTAAAATCAGGAATTAGCAATTTTATTTGACTAAATTTTTGTTCAGGCACACCGTGGAGGCATATATTGATTATTTGATTCTTTCGCAATATTGTCACTGTTTAAAATAGCACGTATTATGATAAATGTAAATAATGTGTTGGCCTATTTTATTGGAAATGATAACACGGTTTTTTTTTTTAGAAGAAATGTTTTAATACTACGAAATAACTGATCATGGCTTTAAACGAACATTCTATTAGTTTATTAGTTATTTTTTATAGACCCAGTCGTGTCTACATATTTCAATAATTAGTCAATATAATTATCACTCCTATATGTATATTATTAAAAGTAATTATAACAGCTTTGTTTTAGTACTTTGTAGTTTTGTTCTTTGGTTCATTTTTTCTCACTCTTCTTTCTCTTAAAACTAAAGACATACGATACGTCATATCTGTGCTGTTATAACCTGCCTTCTATTATGTATTATATAGGGGAGTCAGTTTGTACCGAGTGACATGAAGCGAGTCACTTTCTACTGGGGGTTCATTTTTTGTGGCATGCGGTACAAACTGTCTGAGGAGTCAGTTTTGAGGGGAAGACTTTGTATCGCAACACCGGCTCCATAAAATGGCATGAAGATCTGTAAATTTATACTTGGGACGATTTTGAAACAGTACTTAAATATGCTACAAAATTTCAGTCAAGTTTTCGTTATCTGCCATAATTTTCACCATTGAATGTCCGTTTGAAAATGCAAGATTCAACTTACTCCCCTCGGTAAAAATAGTATTACATTTTTAATGACAACAAGTTTTGTTAGCAGAATTTTCCTAATTTACAGGATACATGTGAATTATAGAGTAACATGTTATCTCGTTATCTAGCTGCATACAGTCTTTGAATTATTGTAAAGGACCTCTCCCCTCACCCCTCCAGGAACGGGATACAGCTCTGTCTCTGGATCAGCTGTCTCAACACATCGATGTGCCACCTCTCCCCTCTCCTCCTCAAACCGCCAACACAACGCCAGCAGGCACAGATACCATCGGCACAGAAGGAGAGAACGATACTCCAGCCGAGGGCGAACAGACCAGCACGACAGTAGTGAAGCGATCAATGAAGGCACCCGAACTCTGTCTGGCAGAACACCTCCTCCAGTGCTACGCGGAAGCCGCACTCATCACGCCCCAGATTGTCACCTCCACCCTCCTCTCGCCATCTCTCTGGCCTGACCTACGATCTGCCGCTGCTGGTATGGGTCTCATGACCCAACTTCAACAGGAGGACAAACTCCTCGTCTGCAAACGTGTCCCCATGCCACGTATAAAGAAAACCCTCCTCGAGTTGGGCGCGTTCGGGGTCTTCTGTCTCAAGCGTCGGGGCAATCTCTCTGAGGAGACACTGGCGCGCCTCGATGGTGTCACTCCAGTCTTGGAGGATGAAGGCACCGCAGACACCACTGAGAACGTTGAAGGCGACGCGGAGGAGGAGGTCAATCTGGCATTGATCAAGGAGGAACCGGGCATGGTGGACGAGGACTGTATTCTAGTCACTGCTGAACTCAATACACGTTTCAATCCCATTGAGATCCTTGATGACCTTCCTAAACAGCGCATTCCTGGTCTTGACTTCTAAGAAGAGTCTTTCTCCCACTCCCATCTTCGCCATTTTTATAACCACAACATTTGTCAAGGCGGCCTTATTCAGATCATACTTGTAGCACTCTATTCCCTCTCATAAAACTTCCTAGGTTACAGTACATTACCCTCCTTCCGTGTTCATTCATTCATCTACTGTATCCAATGTATTTTTGTTATCGAATCATGTTACTTATAGTAAGATAGTAGTACCCATTATTTTCATTAACCCAGTTTGTACCTGTAATTTTCAATGAAAACCAACCGTTTATCCACTACGTCTTCTGACTTATGATTTCCCTTTATTCATAGGTGACTTAAGAAACTCCTAGTCTGCATAGTTTGAGTTAAAATTTAAAGTATCTTGTGTCCAAGTATAAACTTATCTATCCATCAGTTTTTCTCTGATTAGATTCAAATGATTCTTAGATATTTTGCTAACTCTACCTATTTATATTTTCACTAATTATTATGGCACAGATGTATTGCGTAACACAGTGAGTTTATCCTGGAAAGCGAAATGGACTCTGAAGCATTTGAAGAAACAAATTGGAATTAATTGTAAGTAATAATTTCGACAAATCTAGGCTGCTTCTGTTGAAGAAAAAATGAAAGCTCTTTAACGTAAAACTTACTTGAAAACAAAGTGAAAGAAAGCAATGCAGTTGAATTTGATATTAAAGTGGCTGCCTCTTGGTGGCTTTGGTCATTGTATTTCTTTTTTAATAAAACATTTTGTATTATTTTTACTTTTTGATACCATATTAGCTAACTTATTGGTACTCCTATTGTTTTATCTATGAGAATATTAGTGTAGTATTTTAAGTGTTACTGTTTTGTATAGTAAATAAGTTTTTTAAATTAATTGTTCACGTTATTTGCTTAGCTTTAAATAAAATCTTATTATTTTTAACATCGATATAAGAATTATGGAAATATGTCATAGATAAGTCGAAAACATATTAAATGGAAATATATAAATACATTTTGATATAGTATTTTGGTATGTACGTTCAAATA
Organism: Invenusta paracnida; assembly: GCA_036023295.1. Lineage (NCBI taxonomy): Eukaryota > Metazoa > Platyhelminthes > Proseriata > Coelogynoporidae > Invenusta > Invenusta paracnida. The sequence continues at coordinate 2,664 of JAYRBW010031415.1, forward strand.
CATAATATTGACAAAAACATTTTTCATGCTATTTTTGATAGCAACTATTTTTAACTTCAATTAACCTGTTTGACCAATTTACAATTCAACAAGGTCTATATTAAAAGTTAACTTATATATGCGGAAAAATAAGTAACATTTTTTATACTTCATGCATATTTTGTCTAATTTCTAAACGCGGATTTTGTTTTTCAAAAAATAAAATTATACTACTTTCGAGTAACCATAATAATAAAGAATTATTTTATTGATTTCATAGCACTAGGAAATAATTTTATACGTTCAAGACAATGAAATTGTTATATTAGACCTTTGCATTGGACAACTTGTCTGACATGAAATTATTGCTGCGTTATAAATTTAAATATATTGCAGAATTTGTATAGGTTAGTAGAAATCGCACAATATTTATTGGATTTATTACAATTAAATGATAATAGGCATAAAGTGCAATTTGCTAACGTTGTTGAATATGAAAAATAAACGAGAATAGACTTCTTGTGTATAGAGGAGTATGAAAGACCAACAAAATTCATGTGTATCCATTATTACTATTTAGCATATATGAGAAAAATTATTATCCCAAGAAATTGAACCCACTCCCAATGATTTAAGAAAAACAGAAATTTGAATTGGTAGTTTAATTATGTGGTCTCATTTCGCCATTTATTAGTTGACGTCTCAAATATTGTAAACGTAAAAATGGTCGCTATTTCACCATCATTACTTCATAATTTATTAATGTTGTTTTTATGGCGTTTACTTATAACCATTTCTTTACTTAACTATCCGCTTTTTATCTACTTATATCCTTTGTATCGAATCTGTTTAGTTTATTTTGTGTTTAGTGTTTAAGTAAAATTTGGTCTAAAACTAAAAAAAATGTTACAAATTTAATTTCGTCTTTGATGCAATCATTTTTATGTATATTGTCATTTACCTATAGTATTAACATGTAACAACTGAACTTCAATAAGTAAGGCGATGTGCTATTGTAATTTACAATAGTTAATATGGCGAATTGCAATTTCAACCATAAAAATATATGTTTTTAGTGAATTGAGATTCAAATAAAATCTGTATTTTTAATTAAATTGTAAGGTTGATGCGGGAAAAAGTTCCATTTTTTATTATTATTAAAATATGATAATTCTGTCAATACACTTTGTTGTTAATATTTCTATAGTATTAAGCAATAGACTAAATGGCATAAAGCAATGAAAAAATTGTAATTATTAAAATTCAACATTATTCGATGTCGATAGATATGTTTGATTTATTAATATTTTTCATGTATATTGCATGCCATAATTTGTTTACAGTTTTGATTTTTGAAAGAAATATACGCCGTTATACAAACGCTACAAAGAAATGGGTAAGTGTACTGATTTTCATTCATCACCTGAGAACGCTTAGGGTGATTAGATAATCGATTTGTGAATATCGATATTCGTATGCAAGAAGCTCATGGAAGGCACAAGACACATTTTAAAAGAAGAAGTAGGTGAAAGAAATCTCCCATTAGAGTGAAAATGTTCAAAGAATTGTGAAGAAGGAGGAAAGTTAACCACACGGCAAATTGTAGATGAGTTACAGCTCTCATTTGAAACAATCTCCATATTCTCCAGATCTAAAAATCGTCACAGCCTCGTTTTCCCGAAGCTAGAAATGAGACGCAGCAAGAGAAAATTGTCCACCAAAGAAGAAGTTCAAGATTACCTAACAAAGGAGCTATACCCTCTTTGACAAGTACGTGAGATAATGCACCATGAAATGGAAAAGATAATTGGACTTTGCGAAAAAGTGATTGAAGAAAATGCAATTATAGGATCTTTAAAAAAAATTGCGTTTTTAATAATTACTGCCTATATGGATTCGTTGGATAAACTTCAAAGTCATAACATCGACAAAATGAATGCCAGGCAGGGCGGTATTAATTTTTTCATTGCCACTAACACGCAATCATTTTAAAGCTACTGGAATTCATGGACTACCGGTGGAAAGCTGGGGAGTTGATAATATAAACAATACCAGAAGAGTGCGACACATTTCCAAAGAGTACACAGAAGAACAGAAGGCGACCTTTACAAGTACAGGTGAAGACAACGTTGCAATGGTTCACGACTTAATCGAAGACGATAACAAACTATCATATGCTGTAATAGAAAGAATCAGTGGAATAGATATCAACAGTTCCTCGAATACTGACAAAACATCTGGGGCAAAAGTCGCTGTGCTACAAATGTGTACCCCATATTCTGACAAACGCATCCAAAGAAAAAAGGGTTGAATGTAGCCGGGAGATGCTACGTACTCTCTCGAGGAGACGAGATAAAGAAAAAGTCATGCATACTTACTGATGAGAAGTGGATTTATTTTCGGAGTGTGTCGCCAAAAGAATACCAACGCGCCTGAGTAGACAATGCAGGATACCGCCCTACTATGCCTAGGAGAACAATATCAGACTAATGGGTATTTGTAATTATGGTCAGCAACACAATTGTACATTACTGAAACAGTCCCCTTACAGTCCTGATTTCAATCTCTGCGATAGAATGGTATTTCACAAACTGGAAATATTGACTTCAATACTGCTGAAGAGGTACAAAACTTCCTGAATGACAATCTGCCGCTTACAATGCGCAAATTATGGAAGGGCAATTCGAAAAGCTCGAAATACATCGTCAGAAGGTCATTGATGCGGAAGGCAGTTATATCTGACTATAAATTTATATGTGACATGTTAATTGTATTTATTATTGAATTATGTAAATAAATAGTTAGTTAAAAAACGCTGTTTTTTTATACTCTTATATGTGTGTACTTATAGATATTTCGTTATGCATGTATCATATTTTAATATAAATTAACGAACTTTTTTCTACGTCAACCTATTAAATATTTATATACCGTTCAATGACGAATAACACACATAAAATGTATTATTAATGCTTGCGTTTATTTGGAACAAATAGGGAAATGTAATGTTACAATCGAATAATGTACCTGAATTAATTATTAAGATATCAACATAACTTCGCTATTCAATTATCGTACGTTATACAATAAAATGGTGAATATGTGGTGGTCAACCAAACAGGATAATATTTCTATAGTATATGTATTATTATATTGTATCTGTAATAATAAAAATAAAGTTGAATATTGATTGTTCAAAAGCGTTTCTTTCAATTTAAATAGATATATTTTATTAATTATAATGAAATATGTAATACGGCATATCTATTAGAAACTGGCGTGTTTTACATCGTATAGGTACCCAGACAGTACAAAGTGATTATGTCGAATTAATTTATTATATGTATACAGTTCTTATACTTTTCAGATTTAGGAAAACATTCTATTTTAATAAAATAAATAAATGTTGCATTGTTATCTGTAAAATTCTAATATTTGAAGATATCCTAACTTATAGGGAGAGTATACTAATGATTGCATAATTCATCAATTTTACTACGCATATACAAAAAACTTTCATCAAACTATGTATTTTTTATTGTACGTAATTATCTACACATTATAAAGGTTGAATTATGCCAAATATATGAATTCATAAATATTGTGTGTTTGTGCACTTAAACAGTATTAAGTGCATTAATTGCTGTTTAATTATTGCGCATTTAAATCGATTGTAATGAGTTATGAATTCACCTTTGATTTCTGGTTACATTCTTCTCATATATTATGCTATATGCTACTGAAGAGTATATATTATTTCGTGTGTAAGGTCAATTTTCTATTGATATCGGGTCATCATATTATTATGTAATCAATAATATAATTAAAAGAAGAAGAAAAATCAATTCAAGCGTTTCTTTCGACATTAAGTATTTCTCAAACAATCGGACATGAAATCATTGTGGATTTTGGGTTTCTTCAGTGTGTCATTTGATGATTTCAATTGTGACCATAATTGTTGATGGGACGTTTGGAAATTTGAGAATTGAAAATGAATTGTTTAAAATACTTCGCTGGACCTCTTAGCCGGCTATCTTCCGCCATCTTTCTTTCTGGTTTCTGTTAATTTTGAAATCCAAAAATATTATTCTACATCAATCCATTCTTTGTCCTCTCTTTCAATTGTGTTTCAGAAATTTCTCCGTTTTGGGGTTTGCTATATGTACCACTCCTTCGGAATTCTTACAGCACAACTGGCTCGAAATATATATATTTTTTTAACTTAACTGTATTTTCCATTCTCGCCTCTATATATTCATTTGTCAGTGGGACTCCAAACTGAAGAACAGACTTGACAGTGGCGACTATGTTGTCGTTGTTTCGAGGACATTCTTCTGAAGGGCTTGCTTCTATTTCTTCAGGCAATGTATAGGTTTACCGAAACACTCCTGTGCGTCCATTTCTAGCCAGTTTAAAGACACATGATTGAATTGGTCTGTAATACCGACACAGTTCTGCGAATTCTTTTTGGGTATATGGATAAATTGTCCAGAAAATCGAAAGCTCTCTTCGTATTTCATATTTCTGTGCACAATATGATACTTACAAATCAACTATTACACTTAAATTTCGACAAGTTATTATATTACATGGAAAATTGAAAGACCTATATAATAAAAAATATTACGATCTGCTTCAATTTTATCCTGTTTTATAAAGAAAGAGCTTTTAATACTTTTCTTCCGTAGATGTATTAAGTTTTCTGGCACAATTTATACAGGCTTTAATAGAGATGATATCTTGAACATTGTAGCATTTAGTAAAACTATATATCGTAGTTAAATTGTTTGGATTTAATTCCGATTTTGAAGGACCCTCAAGATATTATGTGACAGAAATTTTAAGTAGATGGCATACAATAATGACTTTAATTAGGTATGTGACGAGTAAAGGGTATGTTTACTGAAGCTAAATCACTATTTGAAATCTTTTATCGCCCCGAGCTTTCATTAAACTTGAATGCTATGTGCCTTTGAGGAATGAGTTAGAAACTCCTCTTCTGTGTTGTGTGTATGTAAGCCAATATTTTCCCGGTTATTGTTGAGCGCTTAACTTATACTGTCCACTACGTGTAACACATGTGTTTATAGATGCATTATTAGATTTTATATATTTACTTATGCGCATTATGAAGAAATTTTCTTTTGCGGAAAACTAAGGGAGAAGTTTCAAATGAAGAAAAATAAGAAAGGATTTCAAAAGAAAACTGTTAAAAAGTAGAAGAAAGCCAAAGAAAGCTGTTGAAATATATTATTAAAACTGAAAAGAAAAATATTGGAATAAAAAAACGATTCAAACATTGTTCCAAGACTATTAGTGCCCACACTGGAAAAGAGAAGGATGGACATAAACACCAAGGAACCATGTTAAATATTATAACAAAGGGCTCAATAGAAGATTATCCTGCTGATATGCTAAACAGGAACACTGTAGACTTGTCAAAATATGGATATTCGATAAAAGTTTCAGTCTTCGAGCCAATTACGAATCAATATTTCAAAGTTCTATTTGTTATGTCATTCATTCTTCTTCAGCTCGGAACAATGAAATTCCTTTCTTTAACAATCTTAGACAGGAACTAATCACCAGGACTTTGATGTATCATTATTTTTAGCAGATCCATATTTAATCAACTGCCATCAATATATTTAATTTTATGGTCTTCGTAACTTTTTATATATTGACAATTAATTTGAAAAATAAACAACTTTCTAAATGCAGCTAAATTACCACTTTCCAGTAGTAGTATGTTAGATGAACATCCAATTGGCATCAATGTGACCTAATAAAAAGAACTTACATTTCTGTAACATTTCTTTCAAAAAAGAAGCAAAAAATTGGAAAGAATGGAAACTTGTGAAACAGAATACTTCAATTTGCGTGTTCACTACAGTTGATGTAGAACTTTAGTGGTTCTTTTTACTATTCTGTTTCATAAAGAGCTTTTAATACTTTTCTTCAGCAGAGGTATTAAGTTTTCTAGCACGATTTAGATTTAATTAAACTTGTTTCGTTTCTAATTTCAGTGTCATTTTAATCACACAGAAGATCAACAGGTATTTATTATCGGATTTTATTTGAAAATATTACACGTTTTAAGTAATAATTATAAAATGTATATTATTCACATTATTGTTTGATTTTTGTTTTAATTACCCGGCCCTATATCAAGTTCACTTTTAGGTCATGTTATTAATATTCTTTTCAGTAATGAGAACAGGTAAGTGCTGTATTCTTCGTTTATATCAAATGCAGTTATTATAATTTGATAATAAGACACTCGGCTTTTGATAGGCTATGATGCCTAGTTTAACTGAACAAAACATTGGGATCAAAACATATAGAATCAACTATAGACCTGCGTGCTCTTATCAAAGTCTAGGATAGTATTAATAGAATAAATAATAGATTCCTAAATCTTGTAAGAATACCCGCTATTGTTTGTCAAAACTATCGTAGTATCTTGACAAGATTAATCCTTTAGTTTTAACCTAAACAGCAGCGATTTCCAATATTATAGTATACAATTATAAGGCACTTAAATTCCTTTCTATTGAAACACATCTCTACATAATGTACTAAATAGCATTGAATGCCTATAATGAGCTGTTTATATCTTCTTTAATTGAGCACGTCTTCACCTTGAAGCTGTCTGCATAGGTAAGTACATATAACTATTAGCCTGCGTCTCTGTCACGTGTTACATAATGATTTATTCTTAATTGCCTGGATCTGATCATTATCTAAACTTTCAAATGAATCCTTGTGTTTCTTACCTCTTATTCGTGATAGTAGTCATAGACTTAATGCGCAACAACAACTGTGGTAACTTGTGATCAAGAAAAGGTAACTTTCCTCGTCCTATTACTCTACATTTTTCTTGTGTATAGCTTGATGCAAGTGTGCGTATTATGCACTTTTACGCTTGGAAATAATTGTTGTCTTTTGTTTGTACCTATTTCCACTGCTACTGCTGCCAACAAAATATGTTTTATACATAATAATTTCACAACTTTATATGTATGATTTGAAATACTTAACAAATTCTCAGCTGTAATTCAAGATATTAGAAATTATTATTTTATTTCATTCTTTCATTTTTGTACATTCGTCATTTATCTAGTTTGAGAATATTGCATTAATATATTTTGCTTCTTTGATCTTGTCTTGTGATTTAATTATTATTACAAAGGATTATTTGGGATATGTAGGCTTAGTTTAAAATTATTTATTGTAATGACCATAGACTATTAATTAATGTAATAACCATAGAGATAATTAAACATAGATTTCACTCTTACTGATTTCATAATATATGCATCTTTAAATGTTCGTCAAATCAAATCGTTTTATATTAATAAATTTCACGTAAATAAGTTAACAAAAAGTAGTATTATTAAGCGAAGGTTTGCATTGCAGCAATATTATTCATAATTTATATAAAAAATATAATTTGCCAATTATGTATTGTAAAAATGTTACTTAAACTATTCCAGGTGACATTTTTTTCATTAAATGATGAAACGAAACTAACACTAAACATGACCTCACAAAAGTTTTAATCTCTAAGGATTCGGTGTTAGAGATATAAAAAATGTATATAAAACCGCCAAGTCTATGGCGGATTGAAGTATTAACACTGTTAAATTTAACACCAGATTTTGGCTTAAATCTTACTTAAAACTTTTTTGCTTAAATTCTAACACTTTTTTATGAGGAATTATGTTTGATGCCAAATTTGGTGTTAAGTTGGACTTAACACTAACACTACGATTTAAAACCAAACATAACGTCACCCATTGTTTGATTGCTGTCAATTTTTAAAACTTCAGACAGTTTTAGGGTATCAAAATAATAGTATTGATCCATAGACTCATTTAGTAGTACAGGAGTACTGTATGGTAATAACTATGTTTAGCGATAATTTAACTTTCAGTTTAAATAATTTCATCTTACGTATAAGCTATAACAGTTATTTTCAACGAACAAGCCTATAAACATAGCTAACTTTCTTCTTCAGATTATTCTAGTTTGAAGGATAATTCATATCGATATGAATTATCCTGAATTACAGATCTGTATAAACCTTAATTTGACATAGAATACAAAAAATGATATTACCGGAATTGCATAAATCATTATAAATAAATTTGTTGTATAACTTATATCTAAGCTTATTTTTAACACAGCATACAGGTTGTACCTATACATATGCCGTAGAAATTAAACTATCCTTTGAAGAAATTCTAGATAAGTAGAGTTAATGCAGTAGTGGGTAATAATGTAACGTATTTAATCAATGATAATATTAAACTACAGAATGTACATGGACTTACATATATAAATTCAAAAATTAATTATATACTAACTCATTTTATTTTTAATAAATCTGGCTAGCTAGTATACGAAATGGTTAATAATTATAATATTTTAAGGAATATCATGAAATAGAAACAATTTTTATTTCAAATTATATTTACAAATATATCAAAATAATTATCTCTTCAGCTGTTGTCATGGTAATTAAAATCTGAGGATCATCTATGTTCATAAAGTTAAACAAATATCTATGTTACATACATATAATTAACATATATATATATAGCTTATTACGAACAGTACATAGGAGGTAGACAAAACAGAATGTATGGAGCTATAATTATAGTCACTACTAATTGTAAGTGGGGTAAAAGATTCTGGTGTGACGGTTTGTTTTACATGAAGGGACAAAGACGCGACAATAGAGTCTACGAATCCATGATTTTGTAAAAAGTATTGTTGATGATGAAGGCTGGCGTATTTAGATCTTCGAGGGAGGGCCGACTCTACAATCGCGATCACAAATGATTCTTTAAACTCGGTTTTAAAAGTGGTCGATTTTTTTAAAGATATTTTAGTTCAAGCCGATCAGGAGAGGATAAGAATATTCTATAATAATACTGCGAGTATTTTGATGAGTTCGGTTTTTGGGAAGATGTTTCTAGGTATTCTAAGACTGTAGAGCGATTGATTTGCCTTATATTCATAGATATTAATTATGTGTATTTTCGTTTTTAGGCAACTCTTTTTAAGAATATGATTTATGTCATCATGCCTACTTAGTGCCAATGTTCCCTCTATCTAGATGAGCCACTTGACATATATATACTCATATTTGTCTTTATAATAATGATAATAGCTTTTGAACACTTAACGCTTTACACATATTAATTAGTACATGTACACCTATCGCACTTCTATTCACATTTTCTATATACGCTATTAAATCAGTTGTATCCTCTACAATTAGTACTAATTTCATTATAATAAATTGCAATTCTAATATATAGTACATATTTATATATATATAGTTGGTACAATATAGTCTAACAGATAGTGCAATAAGTAGTAGGGGAGGTAGATCTCTAGACCACCACCCCCCTTTGTTCCCGAGAACAAAGACCCCCCCTCACGTCCAATCAGGATCGAGCAAATCTCCAGCCAATGAAACGCCG
>JAYRBW010031426.1:0-12135 GCA_036023295.1 Invenusta paracnida
GTGGAAGGAGTTGGCTCCTTCCACTCTGACACTGGCCCACCTGTTTTCTATATATCTGGCTGTCCAATGCACAATTGGTCCAGAAACCCTCTCGTCCATAAGTCTTTCTAGCAGCCGGATCTGAATCACCCTGTCAAACGCCTTGGAGCAATTGAGTGTTACGGCAATGGTCTTTTTGTGCGGAAACTGCTCCCAACCATCTTGCACACCCTGAATAAGTCTGAAGACCTGTTCTTCTGCACCTTTTCCTACTTGAAATCCTGCTTGCCAAAGATTGATGATTTTACCCTTCTCCATCCAGAACATGAACCGTTCGCAGATCATCCTCTCAAATACCTTTGCAGCAAGCGGCGTCAGACTGACCGGCCTATAACTGTCTCTCTTCTAATGATCTTTTCCCTCTTTAAGTAGCGGGATGATGATGGCCTTTTTCAAGCTACCGGGGCATTCACTCTCTCTCCAACTTTTGTTAAATGTCTCTCTGATTTTCCCAGGGTCCTCAAGAGACTCCCAGCTGCCAACGTAGAGGCGCCCTTGGATAAGTTGGAACTGGTGCTTTTGGTGTTCATACATGCCAGTCAGGTGGCGATGGGCGTTGCTCCGTGATTCTGGTGGCGTACTTGGCATTACCTGCTTGTCGGCCCTCATAATATATTGTGGTACATTCATGAGATGTAGATCATTTTCAAATTGGAGCCAGCCATTTGGTGGAGTTTTCTTTTTTCTGCTATCAACGGCATACCGCACTATGTCCAATATATTAGCTGTGTTAATTTTGTTGCCATCCAGATAAAAAATACAGCCTTGGTCATCCCATTTATAATTTTGCGATTGAAGAAAAGTTAGAAGCGACGACCCTTGCTCCGACAGTGTTTGGGAAACGTATCAACTGCCTGTCTAAATAAATTGTCCTACTGTGGTGCAGGTTCAGGTTGTAGCGGTGAACCGGAGGGTAATCCAGCTTCTTCTTCCACCATTTTCCGTTTTCTGATTTCTTGGTTAAGATTGTAAGCATACAATTTATGGGCTCCATCTGGCGCTAATTGCACTTCACTTATAGATTTCTCTTGCATTGATTCACTATTCTTTTTATGTTTCTCATACTCGTCTTCACTAAGTGCAACCATTTGCCGAAAAGGTATATTATTCAACATTGATTCAGTTTTTATTCCCACTTGATTAGGTATGACCTGATTACGCGCCAGATAGACATATTGCGATTCCTCTCCTGGTAGAATAGGACTTCGCACTCGTAAATAGTCGAGCGTTAGCTGATGGAGATCGATAAATAGATAGGAGTAAGGGTTGTCGATAACAATCTTCTTGAAAATTTAAGTTAGGAATATGGAATTACCAGGGAAAATTTGACGCCCGAGATGACTCACTTAGTTAACATCACGTTGGTTCTTGAAAATAACCAAGTATTGAGTATCAAGGGATTATGTGCGGACTTTTTTACCTGCCTTGAACATATTTTGTGTCATCGTTATAGCAAAGCATGGTAGATGATGCACCACTCTTGTAAATAGAGAGGTTATAACTGTCGAGGATTTTATTTCTTTCATCAAGTCATCAATGACGACAACATCAAATGGTTTGATGAGAGGTATTGTTTCGGCTGTAGGAACACCATCGTATATGGTAATCTGTCTTTCCAAGTCAACTGGCGGCTTGTATTGTGAACCACTGAACCAGTGAATGTGTAGGAGTTGTTATTAAATAGTATTTCACGATTCCGAAGTAAATTGTCAACAAAGGTGGTTTTTCCTGACATAGTCAGCCCTACTACTATCATACTATCATTATATCGTAAGCGCAAATCCATCTCTCTTTAGTTATAAACTGGTATGCAAGCATTATATGTTAATAAACATCAGGCATGTCTATAAACATGAAAATACAAATTTATATATAATCTCAACCATGATCTATACCCAAACTATGTGTGGGCAACAGTCTGAACAAGAAATCAAAGATGTGGAGGAGGTGATGACGTTGAGTCAAAAGCTGAAAATATCAATGACGAGAACAATAAATTACGACGCTATAAAGATGTTGCAAAGCTGACATTCATATTTTAATAAATATATTCTTCAGAACAGGACAAAAGACGAGATAAATCAGGCTTCCCTATCTGATATTTAAAAATTTGTAAAGCGTGGAATGTTGGAGACTCTTATTTTTATAGATAAATGCAACATCTTATTTATACCCACTTTAATGAATTGAAGAAGTTAAGCAGTAACCGTGCTACTATGAGCTCTACTTTGAAGGAGGAAATAAAAGGAACTTGGTGGGTCTGTAAAACCAAGGGCATGAAACTGTTGGTGAAATAACTAAAAAGGAGATGGGCGTTGATGAAGATAATACAGACGAAGAGGACACTATACATCTGACGAGGAGAATTAATACTTATCACAATTATGACTATGTTTTAACTTTGGTGATGCCCAGTTATTCGAAGATACATTTACTAATGCTTCGCTGTTATGTAAACGTTAACTGTTGTACTGAGATTTCCAGCTTGTTATAACAGAACATATATGTTTCTATGGATAAACTTGTTATTTTTACTTATGGTACTTATGGAATCATTTAAGAGTTTAGTTAATTTTTAGCATACCGTTAGGAAACTCTAAGTATACATTAAGGGATTCATTTATGAGTTTAGCATATTTTTAGGAAATGTTTGACATACCGGTAGGGAACTCATAGCATACATTAAGGGATTCATTTAGGAGTTTAGCATATCTTAAGGACATTTTTAGCATACCGTTAGAGAACTCTTAGCATACTTTTAGGAAAAAATTTAAGAGTTTAGCGTATTTTTAGCATTCATATAGGGAATCATTTAGAAGTTTAGTTATATAATTTTGCAATTTATTAATTTTCTCAAAATCTAGTTATATATAGCTATACTACGGAAATTTAAGACAAGTAGTATTCATGTAACCTAAGTATAATTGTTGCGTGATTATGGTTTGCCTCTGATTATTATAAAAGTATTAAATAAGGGTGTTTTCTTAACATATTCCCTTAAATTCGATTTAATGCTAGTTCTGAATCCCCTATATAATTAAAATTTTCCCGTTTATTTCTAAATTTCAAATTTTACGTAAATAGTTTTGATTACATATACACATTTTCACAAGATACAGTTATTTTATTTCTATACTACTAACATTTAAGACAAGTAGTACCTATGTGGGTATTTTATGAATAATTGTCACATGATTATGCTTTGCCTCTGATTAATTGAAAAGTATTAAATGGGTGTTCCAGTATGTTTTCCACTTAAATGCCATTTTATACTGGTACATAATTCCACGTGTAATTAAAATATTCCCGCGTATTTAATGATGTCAATATGATACATACAAAATTTGAAATTCCCTCGTAATTGGAATGCGCGCTAATTTTTTTCGCCCAACGAATCGGTTTTTTATATCCCGCGCACTTTTAAATTTGAATTTGGCGCCACATAATCCCGCAAACTTTTACATTTGATTTTGGCGCCAAGAATTTTGTTTAAAAAGACAGATTTTTAAAAGAACGCACGCGTTCTTTTTACTGTGCTAGACCTGTCATTGGCTGATGTCTCTCTCGATTCTGATTGGTCGAGAGGTGCGCTGGTTGGGGAGGAGGTATTCCCGTCCTTCACCTACCTTACTACTTTTACTATGTTATAAAAATTGGCTTACTTAAAACAATTACTTTTGCAGTCATATGGGTTTCATTGTTTTTTTAATGTTCCATTGCCAAAAAGTTTTTTAGTATTTTGGTTTTCATAATTTTATAATTTTCACAGTCACGATATAAATATGTTCCTTATTGATTTATATGTTCATGCATTTTAAACAGCAAGTATTGTAACAATTAAATCTAAGCGCCATTTTATATCAATTACCTTAATGCTTATACTTTATATCATTAAAATCATTTTTACTTTTTTTTTTGTGAACCTTGTTCCTTAGCTTTCATTTTTGCAACGCTGTGGTTTTTGTTTTTGATAATAATAATAAAAAAAGATTTTTTTAAATCAAAATTGACTCCTTTTAAAAAAGTACGAATAAACTCTTTTAAAATTTCATATTAGGTGGCTTTTGCGCTTGGTGATTACGCTGATACCGAAAATAGCTTTATAATGCATTCTAGCCCGATGTATTAGCGGTCAAAAGTAGGCCTATTCTCCTTATCATTAATGACTAGAGCTGTTAACATCTCTCACTCTGAAGGCTGACGCTCTTGTTCTTGTCTTGATGATGCTACCGCATCGTTTAATATTCATTTGTTGAACATATTTTATTTTCCTACAAAAACTTTTAAACTAATCAAAACAACCTTCAAAATGTTCAGAGAAACTAAAATAATAAATGTTGCTTTCAAGATAACAGTATTAATGAAATGATCACAAAGATTTACATTTGACTAAAACAAATCTAACGCTTGAATATTTATTTCTGTAATCTGGACATATAAAGCTACAAAACCTGATATATAAGAAGTTTATTTCATTATAATTAGCAGAATTTCATGATGTTTATCCTGCTGTATAGTCTAGTTCATTTGGTAGTCGCAATTGATTTCAGTAACAATGATGATTTTCGAGCTTACCAGAGCACAACATTCAAAAATCAACACGCTTCTTATGCGATTGATAGAGATCCTGCTACTTGCAGCCGTACCATGAGTCAAGTGAAGAATATCCTCATGATTCGCCTCAATGGACATTACCAGATATCAGGATTTCATCTTAAAGCGGAGTTGGACTCGGATAGACAGGACTACTTTCTCAACCTTATCCTGTTGAATACACTGCGAAAAACTAAAAACTCGTTCATGATTTTCGTTAATAAGACAGACACGACCAGTACCTTGCCCGTTGTAGCTGAGGCAGAATATATTGAGCTGGTTTCCACGAGAGGTTTTGTCTCCATTTGTGACCTGACTATAAGAGGATTTCTGCTCAGTTTTGAGGATGAGAAGACTGAGGAAATTTTGAGAATGACATCTTTGTATTTTGACACGAGACTGTTCAATGGGATACCAGTTTTCAAGTATGTGCACAATGCGAGATCTCTGGGTGGAATTCATGATACCAAGAATTTTTATTGTCAAAATATGTACCCAAATGAGGCACCCAATTTTATAATTACTTTTCTATATGACATTATTGAGATTGCAAACGTTCTCATTTATTTTGAATCGTCGAGTCAAATGTTTGACCTAGTAATCCGGGCTAGTGTTAACAATTATACTGTGACTGAGAATGACCGGGATGAAAGAAGGAACTATAGAAATCAAACGGGATCTATAATCCGATTGACGTTAGAGCCAAAGCTACGAGCTCGTTGGATAAGCGTAAAATTGGATAATGATGAAAAGGATATTAAGATTTGTGAACTGAGGTTTTATCGAGATTATGTAGACGAGTACTTTAAAACGGTTATAGATATTGAGCCAGCATTTATAGAGGTATCCGTTGTTAATAATAAGATCTTGCGTTATTTCTACTTTCAAGAGTCTGAAGTTTACACAATGTGCCCTCGACTTCTGTCTACTGACCAACCTAAACTATTGATTAACCTTAAAGAATTTTACTATATATCGCGTATTTTGATAGAGACAACAAAATACTGTTGTCATGAAAGATTTTTGATTTCTATTGGTAGTTCTTATCTTACCATGATTGAAATACGGAATATGATTTACCGTCTGCAAACAACGTTACATCAAATTAGCCTTGAACAGAACTTCAAGTTTTTGCAAATTCACAATCAAAAGTCTGTGATAAACCTGTGTGGTATTCACTTTTATGGAAATCCAGACATTATAAATATATCTCTAAGATCAAGCATTAGTGTTTTTGACCAAATCGAGTTAATTAAAGTACGCCTATTCCAAAGTAGCGCTAATTCAAATTTCAAAAATTCTGAGATACCGTCGTTATTTGATGAGGACCCTTTGACTTGCGCTCGCACAAATCAGCGTGAAGTTAATTGGTTCATTGTGGACTTTATTAACATTTTCATTGTGGATAAAATCAAGTTTTTTGTATCCACGGACTGTTGTGCTGGTGAAATTGAACTTTACGTTGGTAGGGACGCCTCGGCTGAAAAAAAAATTCCATTTATACTTACAGACAAACTTACGGAATATGAAACAAACTATATTAACTTATTTGCGCGCTATGTTGAAATAGTCTCCCACAATACCAGTATTAGTATTTGCCAGATGTACATCTACGGTCGTCAGTACTCCATAAATCACCACGCAATTGAGTGGATCAACTTGAACGATTCCGTATTCATGATGAGCAGTCAGGAGGGCACGAATCGAGGTCGAAATGTGGTGGACAGGCATTTCACAATGGCCGCTCAAACTTGCTTCAGAACAAGGAGAGAAACTAAACCCTGGTTCATGATACATCTGCGACATTCGCATTACATACACAGCGTCATTGTGTTTCAGGGCGTAGTGCGTGAGCATCCTGACCAGGTATTGGTCATGCAAATGGGCATGGAGCATGGTCAGATGCAAACGTTCAAACCAGAAAAGCAGCTTAAAGTAAGACAATTTCTGCATTTTGTGACACTGGGAACTCGCGCAAAAAGATTTTTTTTTCGAGCTAAAGAGTCAGATGATACACCGAGAAGTATATCGATCTGTGAAATTGAAATGTATGGATGGTCCGTGCCTCGACCAATGGACAGCCGCTATGTTGTTGCGATCATTTTAGGTACCATTTTCTTAGGAAGTATGATATTCGTATGCGTTTCCGTGAAATTAGCTCTCATGAAATCGACAGCAGAAATTCAGCTAATATACAATCAGGATATGAGTTCAGAGGGGAAATCATAACGAACTTGGAAGAATCCATTTGAAAAAGTTGTTGGTTTGTCATTATATGTAGTAGTCCTTTATATGATTAATTGATCGATCCACTCTATATACATATTTTGAAATGTTTACTATATGGAAATCTTTTACAATTGTAGAAGATTGTATTCACATGCGAACGTGTATTTACTAACTGATATAGTGCATTGCTTTTTTACTGGCATGTTAGCAGTTTTTAGCAATATTTACAAAATATTGTAATAAAACTATTTAATTCAGATTGTATATCTGAAGATATTTAATATCTTACTTTATTAAATGTATTACATTTTAAATAATGTAATTTAATAAATAAATAAATGTTTTATTACTGCTAGTGTTCTTGTCATTTATATTCTAGCACCTATACATGATATTAAATAAAAAACGAAGAGACAATTAAATTATACAGTATAAGTTATAACATTCAAAATGTTAAAACAGTGAAACATAAAAATTACATAATACGTTCAGAATATACCGACATAAATATATAATTATATTTGTATCAGTCGGAATTTATTGATATGTTGAAGACAATATATTTTGTCAATATAAAATCGTTTTATTTTATTGAATTTAATGTAAATGGGTAGACTAAATAGAAGTAGTGTGAACTATTTTTATTAAATTCAATTAAGAGCAAGTATACATACATATTCATACAATTTTAACATACGTATACGTTGTCTGTAATACATAATTCATTGCATGTGTATCTAAAACTGTTTTACTACATAAACGATTTAACTACTGTGAATTTTAGAAAGATAATTTTGCAAAAGCTTTTGGGTAGACGAGTAGTAGTATAAATCTGCATAAAGAATTAATAATATTCGAAACTCTATGTATAGTTACTCTATGTTGTGGACTAAATCAATGTGCTAACTGCATTAGATTATAAGGTACACACTTTTTTTAGACTTTTGGACATCTATAATATATATATATATATCATAAAACTTCTACTGCAATGCTGCTCAAAATCGTCCATAATATTAATATCATATTTTTGAAAATTTTCAGATACTATATGCGAACAGTAGGATTAATTAAACTTTAAAACTATAATTTTACATAACAGTGAGAGAGAGTGGGAGAGAGAGAGAGAGATCAAGAAAATGTTTGTAACCTTTAAAGTTATAATCGATATATCGACTGCTCATCCGAAAATGTTCTAATGTATAAGGATAACAAATATTTCTACAACGTTGGTAACTCTTAGAGACAAAGTATAAACTGGAGATATTTATTTATAGTGGAACAATTTACACAAGTGAGGTAATGGTAAAACAATCAAAATTATATTTCAGGAAATTAGCTAACGTAATAATAAAAAAACTACAATGGCATTATTTTTTCTCTAAAATTAAATTCTTATCATTCGTAAATATTTGCTTAATGACATATTTTATAAAATTATAATTTTTAGCTTTACTTATTTTGTTTTCTTACTACTTAATATATTAGTAGTATGTTACAGCGAAAGGCTTAAAAAAATAAGGTTTTCAGTTTTCAATGGGAATAAACTGAAGCAATTGCTTCATTCAAAAGAATATCCGATGAATAAAACTGAAGCAATTGCCTTCATAATATTGATGCTAGCAAAACTTTGATTCATCAGTAATACAACTGGTTTTGAAAGGTTACATTTAATAAAAACAATCGCTGCAGTTGTTAACGTTCATTACATTAAATTGATTATGTTTATGACTGTTTGCGATGCTCGACATGTAAAATTTACAACAAGAGACGACAAATACCGATCGATGAGAAATACAGACGTCTATACAGATTTACAAAGCTTAATTATATGTAGAAATTCAAGCATCCAAATTTCTTCAAGAAACTCATGAAACCCGAGAAGCATTAGTATCATTGAAATTAATCAATATGTATAAAGTTATAATAAAAAATAAAATGTTAAACCAATATATTTACCGTCAGTATTTATTTGTTTTGCTTAAAAGATATAACTGCAGATTACCAATATTTTCAAATAAAATAGTTTATTTTTCTATTCTATATCGATATTGAATAATTTCAACGTATAAATCAAGTTATCTCAACTTTTATCACACTAAATGTTATCTGGAAAATAAATAAGTCTTAAATTAGTGACAAAGCGTAGATTTATATTAGTATGTTCATCAGTTTTAGATTTATAAATTTATAAGTTTATTTCAATACAATATATAGGTTCTCTTCTATATTATCTTTCTTTTCACTGTGTTCAGAAACTTGTACAATTAGGTATATAATGCAGTAATATCAACCCAGATAGTATGAAAGAAAGGTAAACGTTTAATGCATAAATACACAGTACTAAAAATTATCTTAAGTAATACACATTTCCATTTACTCATTAATAATGCTGCACTACGTTATTTGGTAGCTTTATCTTCCACTAAACGTTGTAGTGCAATGCTTATTGGCCTAGACCTTCATTTTATTTCGTATATATTAGGTATGTATTAGTTTGTAGTCACGCTTCACTGATGACATCAATATTTGGTGCTGTATTGTCGCTTTGAGTCTACTTAAGCAATATACTATGCAGTAGGCAGAAGATCTTACTACTTTATGAAGAGAAAATTTATATTTGAAAAATTCTATTATGCAAGTTTTCTGAAAATGAGCTCAATATCAGCTAAAATATGGTGTTAATAATGTGCAATTGGATTTCACTTCTTTCAATTTACAGCGTAATAATAGGATCGAGTTGGGGATTTTCTGTCAATATTGGTAAGACAATAAAACTAATAAACTTTGTTTGTATGTATATATGTTATGTTGGAAACAAGTAGTGAAAATTGTAGTATTTGGACATTATATGAATTCGCAGTTTAGAAGACGAACACCTTTCAATTTCGAGGTGCTCCTTAAATTGTTTTAGATTTAATAAAACTGAATGTTCATATTTAAATAGTTAGAAAATTATTCATACAATTTGTCCTGGGATCGACGATATACATTTTCGGTTGACATTATTTCAATTTATGATTGAGCAACTCTCTATTAAAAAAAAAATTGTTTTCATGGTTTTGTTTTTGCTTTTCTTTATATATTTTTGTATAAAATTATTATTATTCATCAAGTATTTAAAACATGAATGAACAGTAAAGGACATCAAGTAATTAAATTATTCCATCTGGTTGATAGTTTCTATAGTATTAGGCTAAACTTTTGTTTTTCAGAAGAAGGCTTCTACTAAAATGCTTCAATATATGCTGTTCAATTTCATTTTATATTAAGGCTATAATGTGCACATCATTTTAGAAACATGTTATTCTCTTTTTAATAATTTTGTTAGTGAGTGTATTCTTGGTTGTATCACAGTGGTTAGTGTTGTATGCTGTTGTTGGAGATATGTTCAAGTTAATAAAATCATGTATATTTTCTAAGCTGCCCTATAAATTGTTCAGCTTAGGTTTTCGCAATATATCTGATAGATAACTTTTTGTTACAATATCGTCGCAAAATTCTTTTATAGCAATTATTAATAATTTCAAAATAAAAATGCTAAATATAAGCATTTTAACGGCCAGTAATATATCCTATATTTTTTAGTCATGTGTATCGATTTCATCAAATTCTGAATTAGGTGTTTTCGATATTTTTAAGTGTTACTTTGTAATTGCCCTTTGGTATTTGAACTCGTTTCTTGGTTTTCATTTTTGCGACGCTGTCGTTTTTGTTTTGATATCAATATTCTTGCAAATATATGTAGGACGGACTATAATACAAAAATGTAATGAATACAGCGTATGTAATAATTTTCAAAATAAGTTTAAAATCGTTAAATATAGCATAAAATATTTTACAACTAAACAAAAAGCATCACTGATATGAATAATTTCTTTAATAATTTTTTTTTCAGTAATCATATTCCCAATTTTGTGAATTTTACTAATATGATTTTGTTGTAGTCGCTTAAAAAAATGGACATTTTAGACGTTTTTATTAATGTAAGAACTTAAAAATATCCTGTCGGATTCTTATTTTTCTCATTATCGTGAGATAGTTGCATTTTGCTTTTGTCACACGACTTATCCCTGGGTAAGAGGTAATTTTAGAGTTTCCTTTTGCGTTATTATTTAGTAAAATATTCTTAGATAAAACTATGATACTTCTTTCATCGATAAAAAATCAACATATTCTGCCAAAAAGATAAATCTAAACAAAAACGACTGCGTCGCAAAAATGAAAACCAAAAAACGAGCTTCTCAAACGAAAAAAGTTTAAATGAGATTGATGATATGAAGTAGTCAAAGAAATTTATATAAAAATAGCGCACAGTTTTATTTGTTCCAATGCTTGCTCTTTAAAATGCATGAACATATAGATCCATACATGTATATCAAAACTGTAAAATTCATAAGAATATGACAATATGGGCATAAATAGTAATATTAATCGAGGAACTGACATTGATATCCAATGGGGGTGATAGAGGAGAATGAGTTAGTTCAGTGGATATAAACTTATGGACACAAACTGTGAAATAAATCATGACAATGGTATAAATTATATTGTTTTAATATGACAATTGGCTAAATTAAAATAACTATATTTGCATTCATGTGGGTTTCATTGCTTTTGTAAAAATATGCCATTGTCAAGAATTTTTTCAGAATTATTTTGTCATATTTTTAGAATTTTAGTTTTGATGTATATACATATATGTTCCATATTGATCTATATCTTCACATATTTTAAACAGCAAGCATCGTAACAATTAAATCTTGATGTCATGTTCATATCAATTTATTTAATGGTTGTAATTCATAATATCATCAATATCATCTTAACTTTTTTCCTATGAGAAGCTCGTTTCGTGGCTTTCATTTTTGCGAAGCATTTTTTGGTTTATAATATTAAGAAGACGAAACAAATTTTCATTAAAATTTACTCCTTTTAAAAAAGTATCTATAAACAATTTTAAAAGCTCATATTATGTGCATTTTGTTCCTTAGCGCTTGGTGATTACGCCAATACCAAAAAATAGTTTTTTAATGCATTCTAGGTTGATTTATTAGCGGTCAAAATGAGCCTATTCTCCTTATGAGCTGTTAGCATAATATCTGAAGCTAATTGCTGCGCTCTTGTTCTTGACTTATAGATATAATAATATATATTAACCTATAATATATATAACCTATACCTAATTAATTTGAATTATTAGCATACTAGTAGTAGGGAAGGTGTGGCACGAGAACAAAGACCCCCCCCCCCCTCCGCCCACGCACATACGCC
>JAYRBW010031437.1:0-12135 GCA_036023295.1 Invenusta paracnida
AGGGCTGGGTTGGATTCCAGAAACTGAATCACCAGGTTTTGTCGCGTTATCTCGAGGGCTGGGTTGGATTCCAGAAAGTGGATGTTTGACTGTTTCCGGCTCGGTATTACAGAAGCGACACTTATCGTCTTCATCGAGTCCGATACAGTTGTGGTATGCCTTTAAGTGGAGACTATGGTCGATCCTGAAGCACCTCACGGCAATTATCTACTTTTTTTGTCAAGTGGCCTCAACCCCGCTTGAAGCGGGCGGTTAGAAATGGAGCTGGCTATTCATGCATTCATATCTCGATTATGCCCCCTCCCTATAATTTTCAAGCTTCCTGGTAGAGTAGAGTTTTGAAACTTGACATATAGGTAAAGGAGGATGTTTTTGTAACACGTTCCATTGAAAAAATATTAAAATATATTTATCTATAAGAAAAAATCGGGAAATATTTTTTTTAACGATAAATATCGCTACCATAATTTTCTTCATATTCATTGTAAAAAAACGTTCTTCATTGCAATTTATGATTTATATGAAACTAATCAGTTACCCTACTAATCATAGTTACTGTGGCTACGTGAATAGCCGAATAGTTCTGAACTCGTTTCCATCTTCTTTCCTATGTTTTTATCAAGGTCACGTGACCACTATTCTCTGTCTGGGATATTCTTCTCCAATCGTAAAAAGAATAACTGATTTCCCTGTTAGAATTCAATAAAAATATTGTTTTCAGACCTTTTAAAATACAAAATACCTTTCCTTCAAATAAATATCTCCCAAAAATGTTATGATCAAATATCGTCCATCAATTTATATTTTTGGTGAATTTTGCCTACATCATTCAGTCTCAATATTCTCGGAACACAGAAATATTATAACAAATTCTTCTACTAACACAGTGTTACCACTGCTGTGAATAATCTTCTTAGACCAATTTTTAATTTTGTGTAAATCTAATCATGACCTTGACCTTGGAAGCCCAATAATACATTAAATACAAAAGGCCTAAATAAAATCAACACTTACATCATAGTGGTAGTTAATTTATTTTGGATCTATTTTATAATGTTTTTCAGTGTATGTATAGCTTCTGTCTGTTTATATACTGCTATTATTTTTTTTTCAATAACGATTTTTATTCTTTTCTTATAATTGTATTTACTGCAGTGTGTCAATATATGATTGTGTGATGTGTATATGTTTATCTTTCTTCGTCCTAAATGTGTGTATTAACCGACGAAGCAGAAAATGATAATAATTCATTTATGTTCATCTTAATAAACCATGAATATTATTTTTCGATTTTTATTTACTTTTTAATCTTTTAGTCAATTATAATGGAATATGAAAGCAAACTGCTATATACACAATTTTTAACACATCACATTTATACTAAAAATATATGCTTTAACAACATCAGTGTTTTAAAGGCTGGAATATATATATTATATAGATAGAATTCTTTTCTTATTTTACTAGCAAAGTTTAAGGTAATATGTATTTTAATACCTTTTTTATTATAATTGATTAGGAGTGTTTCAAAAAGATACAAAAAGATACAAACTGATAAAAAAAGAGAAATATTTTGTAGGTTGATTTGATATACTTGAATACTGATAATAAAGGAAACAATGCATGATGAAATGCAGCTTTCAACGAAGAAATTAAACGATTTATTTGAAAATATAAGAACAGCATGAAAAAAATAGTTCTGATAAAAACATTTTGATTTATTCGTGGGTAAAGGAGCAGAATAGGAGCAATCATTGGAGTATATTCATCAACATTTCAAGAAGTACTTGCATATAAATAAGTATATTTTGCGCATCGATGTAAATTTATAAGATGGTTAAATAAATCTAATTATAGCTATAAAGTATCTAATAATTAGAGCAAGAAACTGTAAGATCAATGTTCACACGAAATGAATTATTTACACACCTAAATTTTTATTTCAAGTTTGAAATTTATATAACAATTAATGCTATATGCTTAATAATTAGATTTTATCTTTAAAATATATTATTATTAAGAGAACATATATTTTTAAAAGAAGATAAATTTTTACAAATTTTGAATTCTATGCATACAGACAAATATTTTTAAAACAAATATAAGGTGTAAATCCAAAAAAATTTTCTTATAGATATGACTTAATTTGATTTGTCAAAAAAGTTGGATTACGTCAAATTTACACACCAATAAAATTAGTAAATAATATAAAATAAATATCAAAATATGTTATTTACAAATAAATTCCCCATTAATACGAAAATAAGATACTGGGTTTCATAAATGTTTAAATATCTTGCATACCATGATGTAAAAACATTGCAGTCATCTTGGCTTAATATGCGAGATAAAAATCTAACAATTGGAATGCAAATTGTATTTCTAAATCAGATTTTTGCTATTTTTATTTTTGGCCCGTTTTGTCACGTGACAAAAATTATTACCATTATCCAAAATTCAAGACTGTGATGAAACTATCTCTATATTATATTACTGTGCAGTTCTTTGGTCGATTTGGGCTAACTGGTCATCAGCTTTTTCTTTTATGTAAAAATACCTTGATCACAATTGAATCCGATTTCCCATAGAAATAGGAGAGTATTTTATCTCTCTTATCTCTATGCGATTTCCATTGATATTGTGCCGAAGCCTTCTCCATATGAGTAATGTACTTTTTACTGCGGCGACATTGCATCTGACCTATCTCCAACTCATCCGCTTTCTCCAGGTTTTAAAGTGGACAGTCTATAGTCGAATCGTAGATCAAAAAATTCAATAAGGTTATCACGTTCTATCTTCATGTTGTCTTTGTCCCAATGGCGTTTATAATGTACTTCGATTTTGGGCTTATATATGACAATTCGAAATTTTCATTAAAATCGTCAATGTGTTGCAAACTTCATTTCTCCAAATCGGGTGGATTTCTTCCGCAGAAAAACACTCTTGGACAGGACTTTTTGTTTTATTTACAATATTCATAACTTGCTTAATACTGCCAAATATTGGCAAAGCTATAAATGTGAGTAATATGAAACTTCCTTCCAATCTACTTACTATTCATATCATGTGTGATATCATTGTTCGCTCGTATTTAGTTTGATATGTGATTGTTGTACTTTTCAAATATAATAAACTATTGAAGGAGTCTTTGATTAAAAGTTATAGTTCACATTAATAGGCGTTGTTTATTTATTTTTCTCGCGGTTTATTATATTTATTATGAATATATTTCAAAAGAAAGTTACGAAGTTTATTTAATGTGCTAGGATTTCTTTTTGCCACACGATTTTTTAAGATATCCCATAAGTGTTCGGACAGGTTCATATCAGGAGATCGAATAGGCCACCTGATTGTCCTAATCCCAGCATTCGGCTTGAATTCATCGATAACTCGATTTCGGTAAGGAGAAGCCTTATCGTCCATTAGCAGCCAATTGTCATTTAGTCCAAAAGTTTGGTGAGAAAATGGAAGAAGGTGGTTATATAGAATATTTCTATAAACATCTGCATAAACACGGTTACAAACAATTAATTCAGTCTTCCTAAGATAATTAATACCAGCCCAAGCCATAATACTTCCCCCCCCTCCAGATGATAAGTTCTTGTCGGGGTTCTTGCCAAACACGAATCCTATTATCTGTTCTTACTAACTTGAAACGACTCTCATCTATCCAGATAACTCTTCGCCACTAGACTGAATTTCTCGCTAATGAGTATGTGCCAAAGCCCATCGCATTCGAGCAGCAATATGCACTGATGCAAGTCTTGGTCTTTTTCTAGGTATTCTTCGTTTAAGATTTACTACAGCTAAACGGCGTCGTACAGTTTGCACTGATGGTGGATTTTGATTTTTGGGAACTTGTTATTGCAGAACTGTTGAAGGCATCCATCGATTCATTTGAGCAGTTCGAACCAAAAGTCGATCTGTTTGGATAGAGGTACATCGTGAACGGCCATTTCCTCTCCTATGTGCAGTAGAACCATGCGCTTCGTACTTCTGTATAATCTTTGAAAGTGTTTCTTTTTCTTTGTTAAATTATCTCCCAATTACAGACAAACTCGCTTCAGCTTTACGCATCTGAGCAGGCGTATTAGAACTACTATACTATGCGTGTACTGTTACAATTTATGTAGCTGCTATTCGTTTTCTATGATACATACACAGATACACACGCATGTAGGTATACTAATTACATATACAAGTGTACTAATGTACTAAATGTACTAATACAATTCAGCACTCTGATAGCTGGAATTAATCAATAATTATTAGGGTTTCCATTTTTTTGGTCTAGTGTATATATACTTAACGATATACTGAAAAGTAAGAGTGTATTTCAGGAATGACACAACTAAAAACATTATTAATCTTTAACCGAAAATCTATAAGAATTTAAACTTTATTAAATCCGTAGTTTAATGAGTATATAAAAATATATAAGTTTATTTATATTTATATAATCTACAAATGTTAACTATAAGATGAAATACTATTCCTGATGTGTATTATTTCTACGAGTGCAGTACATAAACAATTTAATTAATTTTCAATACTTTTCAATATTATACCATATTATTAATGTTGTTATTTTTTTAGCAAACTAAATGCACTAAAGAATAAATCTAGAAAAATTTGTTACTGTTAATATATATACAAAACAATTTAATAAAAGTATATCAATATAATAATAAAGGTTAGAGGATTTAAAAGAACTAAAAAGTAATTTTAAAAACAGTTCTCATTATAGTTTATTAAAACGTCTTTCGCCTTTCGGTCAGTTATTAAAATAAATTATGTAGGACCAAGAAAATAAGCATATTTTGAATATACATGTAACTATATATCAATAGTTACAAATAAACATTAATCATTATATTAAATAAATTACAATAAATATTAAGCAGGAATCAATACAGAAATCATCACAAAATATAATGATGTACATATAATACAAAGAAACAGAAACTGCGAACAGAGAGACATTAGAATAGATCCACAATAAATGTACTACCGCTATGATGTAGTTGGGTAATTATGCTTATATATACAATAATTATAAATTTAGATTTATTACCCGGTTACATCATATCGGTAGTCACTTCATTTTGGATCTGTTCTATGTTTACGTCTCTCTGTTCTTTAGTTTCTTTTAATTTGTATCCATCAATTAATTTTTTTATGAGGATTTCTGTTGAATCCTGTTCAATATTTATTGTAATATATATAATATTATGATTTCTGTTTATCCGTGAATTATCATTTAACAATACAACATGTATGTTTATTCTTATTGATCCAAATTCGTTGTAATGAACTGCGTCTTAATAAACTATGAATATATATGTTCTATTTTTATTGATATAAGTAGGATGGTTATTTTTCCAACTTAAAAAAAATTGACTAATAAATTATTTTAATATCAACCACATTATCTTCTTGTTTAAAAAAAAAGGCCAATTACAAAAATGCAAGAGAGAAATATAAAGAGAATAACGTGATTAATTTACAGCTGTGTTCGTTGAAATAGAAAACAGTTTTTTTTAATGGTGAATTTCCTCGTATAAGTCATAATCGTTTACGGATACACATTTAACGCAACATCAATTCAATATATTTGCAGTATATCATTGAATAATAAATGGACAAATATTTATTAACTAATAAAAAATTAAAACTTATATAAATATAAATTTTTCTAATATAAAATCATCATACAAACAAAGAACAGCAATTTATTTTATTTGAATTATTCTACCATTTAGATTGTAGTATTTTGCTTTGAGTCAAGGTAATAATATAAAAGTTCATATGTAATACATTTATATTAACTTATAAGGATTTCAGAATGTTTGCTTTAGATAAAAAGTTGCATAAGTTTTGAGTTTGAAGATATTTTAAAATACTTTTCCTGATTTATTATTTCAAACTGAAAATACAGTATAACAGAACAAATTTGCTCATTGCATTTCAAATATAACCGATCACGATTTTTTTATTGTCGCACATTCCATCTAACACAGGTCCGGCTCAAGTTAATGAAGAAGTTGGATCGTGAGATTCAGGCGACCTATCACCTCAGTCTGACAGCCTTTGATGGCGGGGGCATGGGAGGTCACAATCAGACCATTCCAGTCCGAGTCATTGTCACTGATGCCAACGATCACACACCAATCTTTGAGATGAAGAGTTACACAGCCACGGTCAAGGAAAATGAGGCCATCTATACCCGGGTCCTGCAGGTGACTATCGACTATGTCATGACATTGACCGGCTATTATATTGAATAATATTTAAAAGTTCAAAAAATTGTTTAATAATAGTTTGCTGTAAACCAGAACTTAATTAGTAGATTGTCCGTCTTGTTAAAATGTCGAACGCTAAGTAATATATTTAAATATTAATTTAAGCAAATCCCTTTTGTAATATTTGTCCTATTAAATATAAAATTATTGTCTTAAATTGGTAGTTATTCTTTCAGGTAAATACTGACAATTCAGTGCTTGTACATAGGACACTTAAATCAGTGTGTGCGTCAATTGTTCCCGTCTGTTCGAACAAGTGACCGTTTTGTAAGATATTTACTAAAATAAACATCTTTGGCATTATGGCCAGTCTAGGTATATCCACTTACCTACTTACTCTTATCATAACAAAAAACTTATTATTAATTTATTAAAAATTAAAATATTTAATACGTCAATTGTTTTAGTCGGACCCTGTATATTTAATCTAGACTGTAAATAATCCAAAATATACAAATATAGTTTCAGATTTGAATTACATTTTGAATAAATCTGATTACATTTTGAGTAAATATGAAATATAAAATATCTTCCAATAAAATATATAATGTTTAATAGTATAAGTCATGACCATAAATCGCACTAGAAATTACACTTTTTTGCATATTTGCCTTATAATCCTCATAACTTAATTTTGCATCTGTGAATATGTGTTTAGTCTACATACTCCTATTTTTTAAATCACATTAATAATTTGAATTAATAGATTTTTTATCCTGCATGAATCGATCGACATTTTCTATTTATGAATATAATACTTGTGTGCTAATAATATGTCATAAGGCTGCGTATCTATCATCTTAAAGTAGTTTAGTTGATTAGTTTGTATATCTGTATTATACGACTCACCAACTTTCTATATATGCGTGTTCTCATAAGAACCCCGATTTATAGAAATATGTTACAATGTACAAATTTTAGGCATGCAAGTTTTCTTAACAACTATGTGAAATTATTAAAAATGATCTATCATTTATCTTTAAATTTTATTTAAACTAAAACTATATACTAATGAAAAATATAGATTTCTTAAATTCCTGCTTAGCTATACTTTTATGTAAGTACCAGGTTATGTAATGCAGGAATTAATTTTTCCTATAATAGTTTTAGTGAAACGTTAAAATATAAAGATTTATAACGCATAAACATGACTTTTAATAGACATTAAAATTCATCATCCGGTCAAATAACCATCAAAATATTTCACATTAGATCAATGATGCCCTATAGGCATGAATGGATGTTCAACTCTATGTACATTGGGGTGGTAAATTGCTGAAATAATCCTATACTGACAATCATGACGTACACAATTTATTCATAATAATTGACGGAGTATATACATATATGCACTTATGTATTGTGAACACCATTCAAGTGTAATCTTTTGCATCTTTTAATGCCATATGTCCATATAGCAAAAGTTAAAGTGGATTTTTCTTCGCTCCAATATTCTATAATGAAGATTCTACATAAATATATCACTCAACAGTTTACAATCATATCATTTCTATTGACAAGGTATTTTACTGCACAATATATATTTTGAAACAGTTCGTTATCTTTAATTTAACCGTTCATACAGATTGTTAAAATGACGTATAGATGCCATTTAAAAAGAATTTTCTATAGAAATACTAAAATAATTTGTTTATATTTTCACTCATTCTTTTAACACTTATGTATTGTGTACATTTTATATGTTGATTTTATCAATGGTTAAAAGCATTAATCCACATTTACTTTTCAAATTGTCAGCACTAATTATTCTTAAATAAAAATTATATTCTTATTTATAACTTAAGGTATGAAAATAGCCTTAAAACTTTAACGAATATTGTTAAATATATTATTTTTAATATATATCTATGTTTATTGTGAATGATTAAATTAAATGTTTATACTTTAAGCCAAAACAGCATCAAATATACAGTAATCAAAATATACTGACTAAAGTTCGAGAAAATTTCCAAATAATATAATGTACATATTTACACTAAAATAAGTTTATCTTAAGTTAAAAAAACGTTTGTGTTTCATTTCATTTAGTCTTCTACGCACAAGCTTTCATATCTCTATAATTACTATATAACATATCTAAGTAATCGGACTGGTCTGTAACCTATACCCTTCCCTCCACCACTTCCCTCCAAACCTCTTCACCAACAACGAATTAAGGTACACGCCGTCGATGCAGACGCTGGTGTCAACTCCCAGGTGGAGTACAGCTTGAGCACACTCACCAAACCAGAGTTCCGACGTCTCTTCTCCATCGATTCGGCAACCGGGATTATTCGGGTCCAGTGGGAAATCGACTATGAAACCTACAAAACAGTAAGCACACCATGCATTTTTTGTATAATTTCTGTATATATATTATTCGTTGTTCCATTTAATTCGCTTAACCTGCCCTACTTTAGTCAAATTCAACCAAATATATACTGGAACAGTTTTTTCAAAGGCATCAGTCTTCGTATTCAACCGTAAAAGATTTGACGGACAAGCTTCGCTTCCTCTTAGAGGTTTTCTTTATGTTTAAAATTAAATATGTATTTACTACACTTTTGGATAAGAATACCTAAATTGGATAAATAACTTCTTTTAGTGATATGTTTTAGTGATATTGGAAATAATATAGAACATTTCTAAACGATCTATTCCACATATGATACGTAACAATTATTAAACAGACACTATCTTAGGAACATTTATACGGGATTCTTCCTACATATCAGTTAATTACGAACTTTCACTAAGTGCGCATTGTTTATTTGTGTATCCTTTCATATTTAATGTATTTTTCGATGTATGATCTCGAGTATTCGTTATTAACTACATTCAAAGCAAGCAATTTCCGGTTAAGACGAGAACGAACGGTAGTTTATGTGGTGCGTCATTTTATAAATCGTTTAAACTTAATACAAATCAATCAACTAGCTGAATGATGCCTTGTCTCTCAAAATATGCATTGGATTCTGTCCTCTATAAGTCCTTTATTTCACTTACTTCACTGTGGCAAATCTTTGCTTTGTTAAACTTTGATTATTAACATCGATTTAAATGATCCATTTTCCTTTATCTAGAACAAAAATGTACAAAGTTTAGCATGTTCACAATGGCTCAAGATAGATAGCAAATATTAAAAACTGTCTATTTAAATAAATATTAAAAGGACTTCTAAAATTCTCATTATATAAATTATTAGTCTTAATTATCTATTCATAATCAATCGCTTTGTTATATATTTTTAAGTGAAACTACATCATTTATTAAATATAATACACATCTGAGTTCCTAAAAATTAAAAAAATATATATAAAAAAGCAATTTTAACAAATATAAAATTTATATATTTCATTGCTGTATTATCTACCGAATGTTTTTCAATAGATTTAGTTATTCTCTGTATCCACCATCTCTTATAAATCTTGTTCCAACTTGTCAAATTACTGTATTTAATAAATACATTATATTAAATAAACTGTGAATACATCAAATTAAATATATCGGTATGTATTATACCGATTATATTCTATTATTAATAGTATTACTAATTAGTAGGTTTTGCCAATAAAATTGAAGTTTTTCTCCTAATCTTCAAATCTAGCTTCTCTCCAATCTTGCTTGTCTACCATATACTGTGTCATAATTATAGTTCTTTCATATAAAGAAAAAATTACACTATGTCAAATAAATTATTATCGAAAACTATTTTTCAAAATTTGTCATTCAGAACTCCATGTAAAGATTTGATTCAAATTATTCAAATAGAGTGGATTTTTTTAAATAAAAACAATATTAAATACTAATTAAGAGCAATTCTTGATAATTAGATTTTTGCCCATATAGATATGTAACGTAGATTGAGAGTATACTGTTCTGTTAAATATTATTCCCATGAAGTTCTATTATTCTTTTTAATTCATAAAAATTATCAATAACTATATCTTTAAACAACAAATAAAAAATTACCCGATATTGTAAACTTTATTCATCTTCTTTCTTCTCAGGTCCAGTTTCATTATCATTGTTATTTATCTTTTAAATAGCACTCATTGTTATAAGAATAAAAGCTTAGGAGTAACATTTTCGATATAATATATATTACATCATTTTTAATATCAGAAATATCAAAAACGTTTTCTGCTTTATAAATTATTTAAATGTGCTCTTTTTGATTAAATGAAACACCTGTATTTAGAATAAAAGTTAGATTATGTATTTAACTTTCTTGTTGATTATCAAAAATGGTTTCTATGAGGTTCTTACTTAATTAATTAAAATACTTCACAAAGAATTAACGTGTTCTTTTAGACATTATTATTACGTTATGCTATAATGGTGTATATATACAAATAATATCTGAAAAGTTTGAACGTTATTTTGGGAATGGCACAAATAAAAAGTCCAATTATCTCTTCAAATAAAATAAATAAGATAAATATATTATAAAATCCCTATATGCAAGAGTAAAACTATATATATATACATAAAATGCATAAATATAAATATAAATATAAATATATTTTTCATCCTCTCTACAGGTCTACTTAACAGTAGAGGCAAGTGACTCTGGCACCTTACCTCGGAAGAGCACTTGCTCAGTGAAGATCTCTGTATTGGATGAGAACGACCACGCGCCTCAGATACGCTTCGAGCCGGGCCAGACCACCAGCTTCCCTCAAATCATGGAGAACGAGGCCCCAGGTCGCTTAGTGGCTGTCTTCACTGTGGAGGATGCGGACAGTGGGGAGAATGGACGGATTTTGTGCCGGTTGAGAGAGGAGGGAGCCCGATTTTTCCTGCTCGAGAAGATGAACCTGCCTTTCACAAACATGTGAGTTAAATTATGTGAATACTGGGGTTGGTCAAAGACTTCGAATTATATTTTATGCCTTGACTGGTATTCATTAAATCACATCTGTCGAGTTTCCGTATCGGCTACATAAGCTAAACATCTATTTTCTACACATTACATAAATAGAACATTTTTCTTCGAGTCACCACAAAACTCATCTTATTGAGGTTTTCAGTTATGATTTTAAAAATTCATTTTACTGGAGAATTCCGCAAAATTTGTATTCGTTACATTTTGCCATTTCTCATTTGACTATCTTAGATATCGTTAATGGTCAAATTAGCCTTTTATTATGTAGCAAGTAGTCGTTATTATTTATTATATTTACAAAGATTTTTTTAGTTTGTAAATACGGTATATTATGTAATTATTATGAACGTTTATAAATACAGATTTTATATAGTATTTAAAACAGGTTTATTTAACTAAGTTTGAACTATGAATAAAGTCAACTTAGTTAAAATTACTAACATTTTTATTTTATTATGAGCACTAAATATTTTTTACAAAAACTCATTTAAAGTGTTTATATAGAAATGCATTAAATATAAAAACTAAAATGTTTTGGAAAAATTGTAAGTAATCATTAAATATATATTATTATTAAGTAAACATTTGTTTTATAGTAATGTAAATTTAATCTAAACATTAAATAATAAGATTTCAAAAGTAAATGAAAATTAACCTTAAAAAGCATATTAAATATTGACGGCGAATTACGATACGCGAAATATTACTTTTAAAATGTGATATGTAAGACCTTTAATACGGTGAAATGAATAACGGCGATATGCTACTTCTATCCTTTACAATATTGAGACAGTGATATGCTACTTCTATCCTTTACAATATTGGGACAGTGATATGCTACTTCTATCCTTTACAATATTGAGACAGTGATATGCTACTTCTATCCTTTACAATATTGAGACAGTGATATGCTACTTCTATCCTTTACAATATTGGGACAGTGAT
>JAYRBW010031448.1:0-33297 GCA_036023295.1 Invenusta paracnida
AGCCACTATAACAACAGAAGCAGCTACTACAACAACACAAACCGCCACAACAACCTTAGAACCAACCACTACAACTACAGAAACAGCCACTACAACAACAGAAGCTGCTTCTACAACTTCAGAGGCAGCTACTACAACCACAGAAGCAGCTACTTCAACCCAAGAAACTGCTACTACAACTACAGAGGCAGATACTACAACCTCAGAAGCTGCTATAACAACTACAGTGGCAGCTACTATAACCACAGAAGCAGCTACTATAATCACAGAAGCAGCTACTATAACCACAGAAGCAGCTACTACAACCACGGAACCAGCCGCAAGAACAACCGAAGCCGCCATCACAGCTACAGAAGCAACTTCTACAACTGCAGAACCAGCCTCTACAATCACAGAAACCGCCACTACAACACCATTAGCACCTACTACAATCACAGAAGCTGCTACTACAACTATAGAAGCAGCTACTACAACCACAGAAGCACCTATTACAACCACAGAAGCAGCTACTACAACCACAGAAGAAGCTATTACAACCACAGAAGCAGCTACTACAACCACGGAACCTACTACTACAACTTCAGATGGAGCTACTACAATCACAGAAACAGCCTCTACAACTACTTATACCGCCGCAACAACCACAGAACCAGCCACTACAACCACAGAAGCAGCTACTACAACCACGGAACCAGCCGCAAGAACAACCGAAGCCGCCATCACAACTACTGAAGCCGCCACAACAACTACAGAAGCAGCTTCTACCATCACAGAGGAAGCTAATACAATTACAGAGGCCGCTAGTACAACTGTAGAAGCAGCTACTACAACTACACAACAATATGCTACAACAGCAGAGACAGCTACTGCAATAACAGAAACAGGAACTATAACTACAGAAGCTGCTTCTACAACATCAGAAGTAGCTACTACAACTACAGATGCAGCCACTACGACTACCGAGGCTGTCACAACATCTTCTAAGTTAGCCATATCTAGCACAGAGGCGTCAAACACATCTATTGACGCCGCAACAGCAACTGCTGAATCGTCATACACATCTACTGACGCAACCACGACAACTGCGGATGCGTTAAACACATCTACTAACTCCTCCACGACTGCTGCAAAGGTGTCAAACATATCTACTGACGCCGCCACGACAACTGCAGAAGCGACAAGCACATCTACTGAGGCCGCTTCAGCAACCACGGATGCGAAAAACACATCTACTCAGTCCGCTTCAGCAACCACGGAAGCGACAAACACATCTACTCAGTCCGCTTCAGCAACCACGGAAGCGACAAACACATCTACTGAGGCCGCTTCAGCAACCACAAAAGCGACAAACACATCTACTGAGGCCGCTTCAGCAACCACGGAAGCGAAAAACACATCTACTCAGTCCGCTTCAGCAACCACAGAAGCGACAAACACATCTATTGAGGCCGTTTTAACAAACACAGAAAAGACAAACACATCTACTGAGGCCACTTTAACAACCACAGAAGCGACAAACGCATCTATTGAGGCCACTTCAACAACCACAGAAGCGACAAACACATCTATTGAAGACGCTTTAACAACCACAGAAGCGACAAACACATATAGTGTTGTCGTCACAACAACTGCAGAGGCGGAAAACACATCAACATTTTCAGCCATTACATCTAC
The DNA here is from genome assembly GCA_036023295.1 of Invenusta paracnida. Classification (NCBI taxonomy): domain Eukaryota; kingdom Metazoa; phylum Platyhelminthes; order Proseriata; family Coelogynoporidae; genus Invenusta; species Invenusta paracnida. Next base: position 1,675 of record JAYRBW010031448.1, read on the forward strand.
AGTGAAAACCTTCACAACTAGCGATTCAAACTCAATGAGAACTAAAGAAACTTTGCCGTCTACGGAGTCAGCCTACTCAACTACTAAAGTATCTAATACAATTTCAGCTTCATCAACATCTCCTGATATCATTATATCAACAACGTCATCCTTAGTAGATTCATCAACGATCAAAACTTCAGCATTCTCTTCGCCTGAGACTACATCTCCTCCCTTGGTCGGTTTTTCTACATCAACAACAGCGTCGCCCTTGTCAACTGTTGAACCGGTATCCTTTACACAAATGGTTCTTATTTCTGATGGTGGCTTATTTAGACGCTCTGCTGACACTTGCTCTCTGTGTCAACACAATGCAAACTGTTCTATTTCTTCTGGTTATACTACGTGTCATTGCACTCCAAACTATTCGGGAACGTACTGCCAAAATCGTAAGTGTTGTTTTTTGTATTTGGTTTAAAGCAGAACTTGATTTAATGCATGCTTTTATTTATAGAAATAGTTCGCTGTGACTCGCCCGATCCATGTTCACCCAATGGTATGTGTTCTGTAGTCGGAATACAGAAAGCTTGCAACTGCCTTTCGGGATGGACCGGGGCAACTTGTAAAACCGGTAATTCATGATACTTAATTGAAATATTTTAGGATTTATATGTTCTCTGTAATTCAGTATCTCAGAAAAATCAAAAACATTTAGATCAAAATGATATTTACAACATGTTGTTTTTCATAATGCTCAGTTTACTTAAATCATTTTAAAATATTCTTTTAGTTTGAAATGAAAGCATTATTAAAGCATTCTTTAATATTATGTTTCTTTCTATTATTTTTCATACCATAAAGACAGTTTTATGGTATTTTGTGAATTATATTTTATTAAATGTTTGTTTGGTTTAGTTTTGTATAAGTTGTTTAAGATGAACGACTTTTTATTCCAACATGTTATCAATTGAATCTTATTATTCTGTACATAATTCGTGAGTGTACTATTGTTACATTCTTTATTGTTTATTGGGATTAATTCTTTAATTATATACCATTAACCCCTATTGTATTTACTTCTCGACTTCGTAAATGATTTAATAAGTAACACCTCCCTCAATTAATATATAGTTGCAATATACAAAACGACAATTAATATCAATTTGGCATTGTCCCGATCTACATTGTCTAGAATCTTTTATATTTATTGTTCAAATTATAGGAGCATAATATACAGGAATAGTATAAGGGATCCTATGCGTTGGCACAATATTGCATACTTATTCGAAAGAAGTGTTACTACAATTACCGTGCTTATTAGTGTTTATTAGTATAATAAAATTATAAAATGATGTAGCTAATTTATTATGTGACCTATTTTATTAATTTATTTGCATCATCCCAATGCTGAATAGTATTCTAGTGTACAATTATTATTAAATTACTTTCAATGTATTCAACCTTAGATAAAATTATTAATTATATATAGGTGATAAAATTTGTAATGCGTAATTGTATAGGAAAATTACACGGTAGTAATTATACATATATTATATATATATATATATATATCTTTTAATATATTATATGTTTGAATTATACTATGAAAATAATGTCTTTCTCTTTCAATTATATAAAAATTAGTTTTGGAAAATCAACAGCAATAGTAAAATGAAACCAATAAGATTCAATTAAACCAACAAGATATTTCATAAGTTTATCATATAAATTTCCTCGTTTGGTTACAATACCATATTATAATAATTCAAACATTATTTCACTCATTTTTTATAAAGTGTATATATATGTATATCTAAATTAAATTAGTAAATGTATATTATCATTACGAAATACATTTAATGAGACCGATTTTTCGATTGAGATTGAAACACATGTTAGGTTTTAATGTCTAAAAAGACATGAGACTAAAATAGAAAGATACCCGGGCCAGGTATACCTTTCGATAAGCTAAATTTCAGTTATTTAGTAAGCATCTCGCTTTTAAAATCTTGTTTAAATTGTTATTTCTTATACATCTAAATGAATATTTTTCTTATTATCGTGCAATGGTTAATAAGACTCAATGTAAAAGCACATGATATATTCTCCCCAATATGCTTTGTTATACTTATGGTGTAGATATCTTAAATCCTGTAAAGAAAATTTCGAATCATGTATTATGATTTTCTTTGGAATGTTGAACTTCCTTTTTGTTTAGAATTTGATTAAAAAAGCGCAATTAAAAAGATTTGATAAATTCTTTAGAGCTTCGAATGAATTTCCAAATAATCAGTTAGAATTAGTGTTTTATTGCACTATTAAGTTAAAACAAAACTTTATTTCAACTAATAATTTTGGATCTTCTAATTTTTATGTCAAGATATTTCAAATCGGAAATAAGGAATATGTTTATACATATATTTATAAATCGAGTATGAAAGCGCTTTTATTGCATCAATGTATTGTACTTTCGTAATTTTAAATATAATTAAAGATATGACGAAGAAAATTATTGTCGGTAGTTATTTTACTCGTTAAATTAAATATAATAATTAGTAATAAATATATTTAACATAATCTTATATATATATTAATTTTCTTTTCAGGAAAGCCTATGAGTGAATTATACAACTGGATTATAGTAATTATACTATCTATAAAATACTGATAAAACACAGTAATTAGTAACATTATAAAAATCAATTCCTAAAATGGAATTTAAACTAGATGAGCATATTATAAAGCATAAAGAAAAAACTAAATATCAAAAGGAGTAACATCATAGGAAAACTTAAATTGGAGTATTCACATAAATAATGTAATCAACTTAAAATTAATTAATTAATTAATTAATTGATTAATTCGTAATGAATGCCACATAATAAATCTATTTTGTAAAGATAAATACTTATGATATATACTATAGGTGCTAGCTTTTTCGAAAATGAACTATACAATTGAATTGTATGGCAAGAAAAATAATAAGTAGATTTAACAATTACATAATTCTTTAAAGATATTAATAAAGCTCACATATTAGTACAATAGATAGTATGATAGTATTATTCTCTGGGTATGGCCGACTCTCAACTTAAATCTAAGTATGATAGTAGTCTAAATTTTCAAAACCTTATAATAAAATTTTATTCTTGGCCCATCAGAAATACTGATAATATCGCATATATATCACCTATGTTTCAAATGACATATTTTATGTATTTCAAAATGTTACTGTATAATAAATGTAATTAAGAATTTATTTTATGTTATCTATTTTAAGCAATGTTAGTCGATTACTTATTGTTATTTATTGGTAAAATCAATATGAAAAGAGTTCTTTAGAGATATCTATTCATATGTATAAATAAACATGTTTATATTAATAAATTGTTTTATTCAGTTTTGTGTCTTTCATGCAATTAACAAAACAATTTACTTATAACAACATTTTTTTCACATTATATTTATTGTAGACATCAACGAGTGTTCTTCTGGGACTCACAAATGTCACTCTAATGCAATCTGCACAAATACACCAGGCAACTACACCTGTCGATGTAGAGATGGTTTCCTAGGAGACGGTTTCACATGCAAAGGTCGGTATAGGTAACTTGATTAAAGATAACAAGAAATATGAGAGATTTTGGCTGCTTTAAAATAAATAGATCAATTTAATATTTAACAGCAATAATAAGTCAATTAAGTTTATACTAAACATGTTTTCTTATCTTCCAAAAAGACATTAAATTTGATTTTTTTAAATTGTCACAAAAAATTAACACATATTTAAAAAATTTCCCTTTCTTAAAAAATATGAGTTTTACGTAATAATGTCTTATTTTAATAAAATATAGTAAGTACAGTGTAACTCAAATTATAAGATTATAATGCAATATTAAAAATGTAACAAAGCCTTCTTATTATTTTATAAAATTACGAAGTGCACATTATCGGGTCATGATTATATATGCCGCAGAAATTGTAAGTTCACACACTCGTTTTAAGATACCGACCTAAATAATATATTAAAAAATGAAGATTCTGGTAATAACATTTGTCGTCAAAATAGGAACGATAAACATTGCATATAGTTGACGCATTTTGTAAACTTGTACTTTAATACATTTACTATATGCACGTTAAGATTTTAAAGATCTCTAACCATATGAAAATAGAAGGAAAATTATCAACTGAAATAAAACAAAGTAGGGGTGTTTTACGCGAGCTTTAGTACTTAATACCCATCTAATGTATAACGTTTTCACAATGTTTGTATAACATTGCTACCTAAATTAAACCAATGCGAGTCATAAAGTTAGAGGATTGCCTAAAATTTAAAAAGTGTATGTTTAATCTCTTTAAATCAGTTCTAATACGAATAATGTGCTTCATAAAGCATGTCGGATTTTAATTTGTTTTATTGTCTCCGTTTATTTATCATTTTTACATTTTTACAAAGCCTTATAGTATTAATTTAAACAGTTTAAAGACAGTGTTATTCGGCATATATCAATTGTTAATCAAATTATATTATTATAAATATAAATTGAACTAATAAAACTAATATTTATATAATTTCAATGGTACAGGTATGTCTCATGTTCTCTCCATTTTTTAGATGACGCCATAATTCCTCTGACATGTCGACATCAACATTACTCTTCAAATATAACATCAGCCTGGTATTTCTATGACAATGGCACTCAACTATCGCTGGATTATCCCTTCAATTTAGGAAATATTGCCTATACGACATTGAAAGTGTGTATCCATGAGCTATTTATAGAGTATACCTGTTAGACGGCAGCACATACATACTTTGAATATATATATAGTTCGTTGCTGAATAATACCAGGCCATCTCTTTAGAGAACAGCAATAAAGAAAATATAAAAAATTACTCTTATTTCATGAGGAAATAGTTGCAGTCGAATAGTTCTTATTGGATAATATCTACCTACGGAATTTTTAATACGATTTTAAAATTAAATCGAGTTTTATTATTATTCGAATTTCATGTCCAACTAACTAAAAGGGCAGAAAATACATCTTTTCTAAATTAAAAATCAACTGGAATAATATTTGTTGTACTTATTTGGTACATCGTGCAGCTAGATTTCCTTGCTTGAATATGAAAATTGCAGGAGTTACGCAATAGCCTTGTCGCTTATTATGTATGCGTATGTGTAGATATCTAAAGATTTGTATCATATCGATTTTTTACTCCGACATGTTATTATTATGATAAAATATAGGTATAGCGTATTATAGATAGTTATAGATATACTTTAAATAAACTATTAATGTATGATAGCTAATTGTTATTATGGGAATCACATCTATGTTGCTATGTGTCATATATTTCAATGAATTAAATCATATTCCGTTAATGACCTTTAGATATATAGAAATGGCTACCTACAAGTTGGTCGCAAAAATTCTCAACTATTCTACTACTACAAGTCTCTTCCCGATCTCAACTACTTCTATCATCCAATCATCGCTGGATATCTCGGACGCTTTGAATTCACAGCAAATAAGAGTGCAATATGCTACGACGTCATTTACGGGAACGTTGGACCAGGAGATCGGAAACAGTTCAAAGGAAAGGTAGACAGTCTGATCCAGAGTCAATGGAGTTTGACGAATTATTCGAGTCAGATGACGATCTCAGTACACTGGCGTGATATCTCTTATCCTCAGCCGTGGTATTGCAATTACATGCACTTGCAAAGCTACAGGAATCAATACAATAACGAGACTTGTGGAGTGAACCGACCGGTATGTTAATAGGTTGCCCAACCCTTAAATAAAATTTAAGTATTTTAATAATTGTGACAAACAGATTTTAGTGAAGTACAATCAATTACGCAAATCATAATTCAAAAGTATATTTTTTTGAAAAATTAGGATAATCAAATAACTCGTCAAAAAATTAAGATGGAAAACCGTTTTGTACGCCAAAGTAACGTTTCATACTAAATTTTTCCTTTTGTACATAATTTAGTATTTTACCCAAAACAATGACAGCGTTATTGAAAAATAGAAACTATTACAAATTGAATTTTTTCAATAAGCCACACTATTGATGCTATTATCTTGTAATTATTGTTTTCTATGAATTAAAATTAAACCTTAATATATACATAACAATATATTTAAGTACATGTAAATTATAAGCACAATTTATATTTACTATATTTAACAGTCCAGACTATAAGAATTATGAAAATATATTTATTAATTTACTGTACATTTAAACTATAGAATATTTAAAACTTTTACTTTCATCACTTCAGCAGTCTAGTCTATGACCTTTCGACTTTACCAGAGATTTTGTTTTAGCTAATTTTCCTGTATTGCCTACATTTATATCTATAGTGTTATTAGTTAATATTTGTTCTCTTACTATAATTCGATACTTACCAATGCAAATTTTCAGTGACTAAATCTCTCAAATGAATTGCGGTGTAACGGCGAATCTTACTAAATAACTTTTGTTAAATGTTGTTCATCTGGTATTGTATGTATATGTTAATTACATTTGTATAAATTACTTCAAATATTTCAAAAAGTTGGCATATAAAGACTGAAATACAAAATGTAAGCACTCTTGTGATACAAATGGGATTTCATTTGAAAGCTACAACTTTAACTTATTTGAGATCTAATTTATAAATATATGTTTAACCATTTACAAATGAACATATCATATATAAATAAACCAAACATTAAACTTTCCATCATCTTGACCAAATTTTTAAACTTCTAACAATAGATTACTTTGCAATGTCGATGTATAATTTTTCTTTCTAGGTGGTCAACTTTCAGGTAATCATCTCGACCGATGGCTTCAACACTTACCTCATGTTGAACCATCGTACGCCAACCTGGAACGCCAACAGCTTCCGCTACAATTACTACTTCTCTGGGTACACCAATGGAAATGGGGAGTCGGGTTTCATCCCTGGATCAATGACTTCAACCAGTATGAACTTCGCAGCCCTTCAAGGAAACTCGGGTATGTATCAAGTGTGAAGAAACTGCAATATATGTAAATTAATGTGACGATTGGAAAAATGTATTCGTTTTAAAATATAAATTGTAATACAATAGCAATATCATATCTTTTGGCAGTAGTCGAATGACTAGAAAGCATCTAAATGTCAATAATTATTTATATTACTGTTCATTCATATAAATTCGCTCACTATAAATTAAACAATATCTAAAAGATTGATAAAATGTAGTATCTGAATTATTTTAATTATTATACAAACAATGTTATCCAAAACATTAATATACCAATTCATATGCGCCAACATAAACACAGGTGTCTATGGTCGGTGGATGTTCCACACATCTGCCTACACCTCAGCCGAAGTTAAGTGCCGTAACTGGATTAACGGGAACGCCTACACCACCTCTCTCAAGTGCGACATGTGCCCTCCCACACTTAGCCAAGCTCTTCTCCAAACATGGATTTGGCCCCATAAGAGGTCCGTCTGTCAGATCAATCAGGTCACAGGATTCCAAAAAGTGACACTCTTGTTCGCCACTCGATGGACGCGACTCTACAATCCCTCAATATGGGATATGACCCGTGGTCACTGTTCATACACTATTCAGTTCAAGGTGAGAATCCTATGGCTTCAGAGAGCGTTTTCCAAAAGTAGAATTGTTAGAAATGTTCTCAGGAATCATTATAGTTTTGGAATAAATCTAATAATCTTTTGTCAGTCATTAATTTAAAATGGAGCATCAAAACGAAAGACATAGTTTAAAGCAAGTCGATCTAAAAATCTAAAAACAAAACTCTCAAAGGTTTATTGTTACTAAAATGTAATGAGCTAATATTTCGCAGTTGCTTACATGGCTTCATCAGTGAACTGAGATATACTTAGCTGAATATGCAATTTAATAATTTAACAGACTATACATATAACTTAGTAGAGTTAAAGTGAATAGATAGAGATAAGGAAGATTAAATCATAAAACTTATAGATAGCAACTTCCACTAACCGTGTGCTGAAAACTATAAGATACTAGCTATAAATGTAAAGTATAAGAGATGAAGGAATTCTACTGATATGATTTATCAATAAAAATAAATTCATCCCTGCGTGTTAAAGGAAGGTGGCTTTTGCTTGATGCACATGGCCTCCAGGATCCATAGTTTCATGTTGTCCTGTTCCTGAATTCAAATAGAGGCTTGAGACAGTGGGCCGAGACAGGCAAGTAGGTATAACTCGCACTGCATTTTGAGAAAACTATCTCATAAACACTACCTGTAGAGAAACTCAGAGGGCAGTTAGAGAAAGACGAGTCTGTAAAGGGCCCAGTTATCTTTTAAATATAATTACAAGTATGATACTAGATAAATTGCTTCACGTTATTGCTTCAATCGGTATATATTCCTGGTTCAAACAAATTGATTTTCGATGTAGAATTGAGCTAATCATCGATTGATTAGTTTATATCTATGGTGTTTAATTAATTATAAATTATATATTCCGCAAAGCGTGTATACAATTTATCCTGTATTAGTATTATTAGTAAAAATAATTTATATACCTGGGTCTAAATGATTAGTGGAGCAAATTATCTATATATAATTTTTGAAATTATTATAAGTCATTAAAGTTAATTTAGAAATCAGGAATTCTTCCATTGTACATTCTTTAAATATAATTCAAATACCAGAATGATTTATTTCTAGTATAATTTTATACCTTCTTTTGCAGTAAAATAAAATAAAATAAAACAAACTACAAGATAATGTTTGATACAACATGGCATTTTTAACAACATTAAAAAAATCAATTCGATGTTATTGTAAAAATTATTATTAATAACTTCAAATTCTATCTTTCAGTCAGCTCAGTTCGACTTTTTATGCAGCGGATCCGACTGGTCATGGCAGTGGTATCTCAGGCAACAGGCTTTTACTCTGGCTGAGCTAATCCGAATGGAAACCGTCAACTCACCAAATTCTACACAAATTGATGGTTAGTTTTTAATTTATAGGTAAAAAAGGTTGATGTGGTTGTGGTTGTGGTCGGAAAAAGCGAACTTAAAAGAAGAAAACACCATTTTTTGGAGACGTGCAGTATACTACATACCTACATATATTCCTACACTGATAAGACTTCAAAACTAACAATAACTCTTTTAATTTAATTAAAACATAATTAGTATCAAAAATATAAATTACTCCATTTTTATTACATTACTATAGTTACTTCCACTAATTAATTTACGTTTTATTGATAATAAGATGCTTTGGGCGTAATTAACATCTATCCCATTTGCACACATTTTGTATCTTTTATATAATTTTATTTCACTACAATCTATAAAATAATATACATTTTCAGTAATGCACGTTTACAGGCGAATTTTATTGAAAATATTTTGGTAAAATTGTGCAGTTTGATTTTTTTAGATCATAATGTGAAAACTATACCTTATTAGGTGTATAATATGCTAAATAAATATTATCGTATATACTTAATGTGTAATGTATCATGGCCTTAATGAAAAGTTTGAACTATTTAGTTCATTCTATATTTATTGAAATATTTCCTGAAAATATATTGCGCATTATATATAATTATATATTTTTTAAATCAATATTTGCTTAAATTGATATTAAATTATGTATCAAACATAAAATAGAACGTTTTAAATGGCGACACGCGTCTTTGACACCCAAATTACAAGGAGTTTACAATCAAGATCGCCGAAATATAGGTGCTGACCTTATTTTGATCACTTTACCTTGAATCTTGAGAATGTCACCCCCCTTCAGGTGGCTATCTGAATGAACACTATCCCGCAGCGGGGCAACTTTTCGCTTATAACTGGGCCCGAGGAGGGTATGAGACCGAGACTATGGGGCAAGAATTGTGCATCCAACAGGCTCGTCTTTATCGTGTCTTCAACCAGTATCGACCCGCCTGCACTTCGCGAAACTATATGCAGTGGAGACAGGTTATGGGTGAGTTGATTCGGAGGTAACTGGGGGTTAGTGGTAGGCGTCTCTGATATGAAATCTGTCGACTCGAGTTAGAATCCTGGTTTCGGTGGTTATAAATTGATTCTTCAGATAGCATGGACTGAGTTTTTTTCTTTTTTATATTGAGCATAGAGTAATATTGAATATTTTTGTTACATATATTTTAGAAACAGATAGATAATTAATTTTCGACCTTCATTAAAAGTTATTCAATCCGGGTAGTAATAGAATTACATTTACAATCTTCATTATTGCTTTCTTCTAATAGTCGTTTTTTAATTCAATATTTCACTTTTGAATATATTTAGAAATTGTGAACAAATAATTACAATTCATTTTTCTTGTTGTCATTTTATAGTCAACATTTGTTAACAGCTTACGTTATGATGAATAAAAGATAATTGTTTTTACATTTTAAGCTCGTTAGGATATAAATTAATAATATTGTAAATACTATATATTATTTTTATACTACAATATTTGATATTCAATATTATAATTTTATATATTTTCACTTTCCAGCTTAATTCAATATTTTGATAGAATTTTTAAAATCCAAGCACAATTAGACAATCGTCTTAGATTTTCATTTTTAATTACTCAAAACCATTAGAATATCACAAATTATCAATCAGATGAACGATAAAATACACTATTCAAATTTTGTATACGGTCCTTATTTTCTTACATTAAAACATGTGTTCGTCTATAAGCATTGTAAAAACAATTAAGAGTGTGAAACTGTTGACTATACCCTCCTGCAGCAATATTCCGTGGTGACCCCCACATGAGGACTCTGGATGGCCGGGAATGGACCTTCAACGGTCTGGGCGAGTACACGTTGTTGAGGACTAATGGGGACATGGAGGGTGTGCTAGTAGTTCAGTCTCGCACGGAGAGGATCACTTCCGCGGTGGTCAATGCTTCATCCAGGGCCACAGTGTTTACGGGGTTCGCCGCCAAAGCCAATGCCAGCCAAGTCATTCAGGTGCACTAATTAATGGCGAAGTGGAATCGTCATTTGTAAGGCCGCATCAGTTCCAAATTGATGCTGGCAGTTTATTTAATAATGCAATATTGAAATGATCTACTAGTATTTTATGATTTATATATTGCAATAATTCATATTAGGCTTAAATAAACAACTGCAATAAAATCATAATATATAATATATGCACAATAATGCAATAATGCAATAATGTACTATATTGTAATATTTGATAGTTTATATTCTAAGATATATGTATATTATACAACGAGGCAAATATATTTCTGGAATTTATAATTTTATATTATTTCTTTCTTTTGAAATAATATACCGATAAGCTATAACTTGGACTGTACTCTCTTATATCCCATTATTTAAAAAAATAATTAAGAAATGGTAAAAAAGCATTATGCAATCATACTGCTCATACCGAAAAAATATATTAATGTAACAATATAAGCGTTAATTTTTAAAATCGATATAAAACTATTTATAACTACATGTAAAACCAATTTTAACCTATACTTTTTAATATTTATAAAACTACAGTAAGATGTTTTTAGTAAGTTTTTACTGTAACCGCAGTTATATCACAGGGAAATTTTAAAATTAATTTTATATGCTTATAAAATATAATATTAAAGAAATATATAAGATTGACATGAAGTGAGTATGTATAAATTAGAATTTAATGGATTCATTTAGAACTAAATATGTATGTTTAATAAAACTGACACAGTAATGATATGTTATAGCAATAGTGGCATTAGACATACATAACAGTTTATAATTATTTTTAATTAAAAAGCGAATTCTATAGGCAACTAAAATATTATTCAGTGTACTTAATATATAGCATATTGCAATTTGAGTAAATGTTGCACTGATTTTTAAAAGGCTAGATAATGGCTTTCATTGTTTCTTAATAGTTCAGTTATCTTGATGTATAGAAATAAAAGCTCAGAGGAGTTAAACCTGGAAATGTATGTTTATTCAGGTTGCTAATGGGAGTGAAAATAACATTCTAACAAATTAGCGGAGATAGTGGGAGCTCCAGCAAGAATAGACAGTTCAAGATTGCCAACAAAGTGCGTGAAAAGGGGTCCGCGCATTTCTAGAAATGCTGCTTCTCTAACTCACAGGACGCGCGTGTGGTTATTAGAGAAAATGAATGAGGTCAACCTCTCAGATTTGGGCCGAAGAATCCTCGTTCAACATATTGTTATGTGTCTCACCCTGACGAACTTTAGAAAGGCGGGTGGAGGTACTAGGGGAGAACAAGATTTCGTATCCTGCTTCACTTCCTCTGTGAGACGGACTGATTTCCTGGTTGCTATGACGCAATGCCAGGCAACCGATTCCTGTTTACATACAAAGTGACTTCTGTGAAAGTGCTTTACTCCTCTTTCTACTACTGTCGTTGAATATCTCCTCTCCTCTTTCTTGGTTATCTGCCTCTTTTCTTTCACTCGCTCTTTCTACTATTCCTTCCGTGTTTCTAGCACACAGCCTGTTTGATTTCAAGAATTTCTTAAACTGGAACAGTCGTGATCTCAGCTAAATTGTCTGAATAAAATCACTAGAGTATGAACTTATAACGACACAGAGGAGTATTCCTTCTTCTTTGTCTGCATTTCTTTAGTCTGCTATTACATAAGTACAGAACTAGATTTCCTAGATAATATTTTCACTATTTTGACATTACAGCTGAAATTATAAATAACTTTAGCTAATATTTATCCTTATAGTAATATAACTTTAGTAACAAAAATGAGTTGACCGACCAACCGGTAGATATTGTTCTGGTGGTACGTATATAGATGTTACATATAGGTCATATGAGTTTGTAGTATATATCCACAATTATATAGTTTAAATATATATATATCTCTATCTGTACTTAAATTATACAGGTCACAATACAATTGCATTCTGCTGCCGCAATATAACTGTAGGTACTCTAGGTATTTAACGATCATTGAGGATTTGACCAAAATTAAATGTTTCATTGGTATTATATACATATTATGTGGATGTATACATATTTGCTGTAATAATGATTTCATAAATTATAATTCAGAAAATATACGCTTCAAAATTTAAGTTTTATATGACTATACATTATACTTATGACATACAATATATATGTAATGAACAGTGGATGGTCAAATGACTTACTGCAATTTCTGGGGCATACCTATATTACAGATTCTTTACAACAAGACCACAACCGATATTGATATCTACCTCAGTGGAGCCCTCAATTCCAGTCTCAATGCGTTGGCAAACAGCAAGTCAGAGATTTTTTTTCAGGGTGGTTCAATTTCACCTGTTGGAAATACAACGCTGAAAATTGTCTTTGAAAATGAAGGCGCTGGTCTCATTGTAAGTTTTATGAATTCAAAATCATAGATAAACAGGATATTCTGCACTAATTATTATCTATAAAAACAAATATGTTTATATTAAATCATTTTTAAAGAATCCGCTGAAATAAAGTTAAGCAAAATTAGCTTTTACATTATAGCAGATGAAAACTGTTGATGCCTTATTTAACCTCTTCTTTCAATATTGTTACCTAATTGAAATTATTTTAGTATCATACGATTTATCAGAATTTTTACATACAACATTTTTATTTCAGCTTAATATAACTTCTTTAAAATAATAAATATCATAAGCAAATACTACTAACTTGAATAGTACAAATGTTTTTAACTATTATATTTGTACTTATTGAATTATCGATCGATGGAAAGACTAGCTTCACTTTTAAGTAACACATTTAGATATTGAATAGTACATAATATAGTCAACTAGATCTATCTACGAAAATTCAATAAAAAATTAGACCGCCACCATTAGATCGGTAGTTTTCTAAGTTTTCCCAATTGTTTCCTAACATTAAAATTCACAAAGATTTTGTGTATTAAGTTAAGTTTAAAAGGAATATTGATGGAAGCATAAACTTCGAATGTATATTATCGGTACAGCTAAAACATCTGTAGACATTACTGTTATGTTATTTAAATAAATCATGAGAATCATATTATTTTGTAAATATTTGCTTATATAGTATTAAAATAAAAATTATTAGTATTAAAATACACTTCATAATTATGACAACCGATTTGTTCCAAATGTTTCTAAAAAATGTATACATTAAATAAAAAATTAAAATGTTATGCAATAAAAATGACTCATGCACAAGAAAATCAGATAAATATATTATGTACCTATATAGATTAGCATAAAATTAATTTTGAAGAAATAACTATAAATTTGCAAATTCTAGTTGAAAGGTGTATATTGTTTCCAGCATTATTAATTAATCTAAGTGGGTTGTAAAAAAGATGCATCGCTCAATTTATAAAAGTTCAAATTCTTTGTTATATAGGAATAGTATATATAATAAATGTGTATATATATATCTATTGTTGTTACCAAATTTTAAGTTTTAAAAAATCAATCATAGTTTTATCTTACTGGATCGTTTAACTCTATCCATACCGGGCTATTTAACGCAACCAGGAACCTTCTATTGTTTTCCAACTTTAAATTAGACTATAGTGTTATCATTAGGCATACTAGTAGACTAACATGTTCTACAACAGATTCCATTTAGAAATTAAAAAAATAGAAATATACAGATTTAATTGCATTTACAAATAAACAATTATTTCTTTTAAATATTTAAAACAAGGAAAATTTAATTTTCATTGTTTATTATATTTAAATGTCATGTAGCACTAATTGGCTGTACATTTTATTGTTATCCATTTGTGTACAGTGATATTATCAGGTATACACATTAAGGTTGTTCTAACTGTGTTAATTGATTGAAAATTAGACGTAAATTACAATATGGAGAGAAGGGCTCTAAGCATGCTCCCTGATGTTGCAAATGTAATGAAAAATGTATAAAATTTTGTTAAACATATAGTTGGGAAATGTCACGAGAACTTAAACTCTCGCGTATTTTAGATAAAATATGACAACAAAAATAGGGAAATCCCCCCCCCCTCGGAACCTCGGTATGTGAGGAGTTAAGCTAATAATTGGTCATTAAAGTTAGATATATGATACAGTTATGATTATACATAGTTATGGTTATAGTTTCATTCCGTAAGGCACGTCAATGTTTTATAAAGCTATTAAAATTTAATATTAATAATGCACAGCTCAGCATTCTGTCAAACGTCTGCGTTAGCATTGAAAACAATGTTTTTATAATGAAAACAGAGCTTATATTTTTCATTTTCCGAGACTTTATTGTTTACTGAGTCAATTTCTAGCATCAACACACACTCATGGGCAAATATAGTTTGCTATACTTTTTGTGGGGAACATTTTCACTTTTTAATTTGTGTTTAACTAATTCAATTGAAAATGTTGCACATTTGTGATTGTAGCGGTCAACATATATAATTACAATAAATTAAAAATATGTTAACTAATTTACCATCATTGTTGAAAACATATACTTGAAAATATATTAATATAGTCTTTTTACTAATCTTATTTAAGTGGTAATTAAAAGTTGAGAAAGAATATTTATTTATATTAAAATCTTATTTTTAATAGTTATTTCATTTTTGGATTTCCAATCTATGTTTATAAAGTAGAACAAATTATGTTATCTTTATACTTAATCAATCATTATACAGTTACATTAAATATATACTATAAACTAATAATTTATTCATGTTATATTTCCGCATATTTTGTAAAAATTATTATTTTAAAAATCAATTTTGGAGTGCATTCTTGACGAATAGTGTATTTTGACTAATTTTGATGAATTGAAAATATCGGTTACTTCTGAAATATCAAGGACAGCATAAAGAGTCTAGCTATATACTAGTTATTGATTGTATAGAAGTTTGTAAAATTTAAAATACACAATTTTGATCTTAGTTATGATTTTAATTACTGATTATATACTATTTTACAATAATAAAGAACATCAAATTCTCTATACGATGTATAAGTTGGGTTAATTGGTTACATAATATATAATAGTACGTAAATTAACAGTAATAATAATAAGTTGTTTAATTGAAAAATTAGAATTCGGAATCACAAATAATACAGTCGGAGTGTAAATATGCAACTGAAATTGGAATTATTAATTAAAATAATGTTTTTTCGTCACATAGTTAAATAAAAACCATTATGAATAAGCAATAATTGACAAATAACCAAATACGACGTATGATATAAAAAATCTAATACATTATTAGAAGGTAAATGTTTATGAAAACTTAGGAAATAGGAGTATGTTTATGATAATACTTAAATATTCGGGATTGAGGAATTTTTTTCTATATTTACCAGAGAATGGTGTGGCCGCTGAGGGAGGTAATTTATTGACTCAAGGATATTGTTTGTATCGTTTGAAATCGTGTAAAAAGTGTTTTGGCAGCTTCGCTTCGTCGAGCGCAGTAAGGTCAGGAAAACAATTACACTGGCAGGCTGGGCCACAAATTAGGCGATGACATCGTTTTTGAAGACTGAAAAGTTGTATGACAGCCTGATGCGTACACCTTGCCAAAAGTTGGTGAAGCATATTCCAGTAGAATGATCGAATAGTGTTACTGAATACCAATATTAGAACTTCTGGTGGCAGAAGTGGTTTTTGAATTCAGAGAACAGAAATCCGTCTGGGTGCAGTTTTGGTTGTATGTTCAATATGAGTGTTCCAAGTGAGGGATTTAAAAGTATAATAATATTTGTAACATACTTCCATCCCCTACTAGAGTTAACAGTAACAAAAAATATATTCAGACCTTTAATTAATTCTCGCACAAAATGGCGCACTTCCTTCCTATAGTTTTAGGCGTGTTTGTGAGATATATTTTCTATATATTTTCTTATGATAATGAATTAATATAACTGTGTATTTTGAAAAATATAGTTCATATTTATTCTTAAAGTTATTTTTTTGTAATTTTTTATGTGTATACTAGACAAAAATTAAACCTTACAATGTAAATTTTTTGACATGTACCAATAGAAGCTTATGTCTACAATATGCTACGATGTTAAACAAATGATAAAATGATAAACAAATTTGTGTACTCCATTTATATTCATGATTTTTTAATCAATAATAATACTCCTCTCCAAAATATTTATCGTTAACTGATTTATTAATAAAATATTCTTTCTATATCATTTAAATATTAAAGCAAAATAATTTAACAATCTCTAACAATTCTAAACATTATTTGATTTACGCCTGATACTAAAAAAGATTATTCATTAAGCATGTTGAATATAGTAGGTAAAAACACCAGGTTGTGTAGTAAAAATGTAAATAACAAATTTCTAGACGATTTATTTTTAGTATTGTTTTAATAAATCTTGACTAAGCGTATGATTATTTTTAATGATACTTATAAATCTATAATTTTGTATAAATTCGTTGAAATACTAATATTCGTTTTAATAGTTTGTAATATTTCAAGTAAACAGTTTTTTCTTTTGATCTATAGCCCTTCATTCTATCTATTTTTGCATTCGTTTGATCACAATGTGTATACATATATCAACATCTACTCCTTTGGCCCTTAGATCACAAAAAGCATGGATTTCATCCAGCTGACATTCCAACTTCAAGACATCTTCAAAGAAAAAGTGGAAGGTCTGGTGGGAAACTTCAACGGGAACATCACTGACGACTTTGTCATGCCAAATGGCACGCTTGTCCCCAGTAGTAGCTCGGAACCTGAACTCTTCATCTTTGGACAAACTTGTAAGTTACTTGTAGTGTTATAGATCATTTTTCTCGTTCTTCAAAATTCTACCATTTTATTGTCAGAAGTTCGTGTCATTGGTAAGTTCAAACAGAATGATATTTTTAGAATTATAATACTTAAAAGAATTAACCATTATATTTAATTAAAATTAGCCAGAAACTTTTACAAACTTATATATGTCTCAGTTTGTATTAAAAAATGGAAATGGAACTTTTGTAAACTGTTTTATAGGTACTGCTAAATAATTGTATTTTTCTAAATTGGTTGTTTACGAAATGATTTGTAATCGGCGAAATAAAGCTCTTCACTTTTTTACAATAATCATAATAAGTAGACCTACCTTCAAACAATGAGAGTATCGTTTATTTATATTTTAAGTAAATATTGATGACAATATGGCTCAGTCGTTTATAAAATATTATATGTCGAATAAATATAATAATAATATTATATGTACAAAAATATATTGTGGTGATATATTTGCGAATACTGAGAAATAATATAAAAATCATAACTTAAGTATAGTGAATTAACTATAACAAACAGAAGTGATTGTAGTAATTCATGAGTAACTAATTCGTTTTTATAATCTGTTTGCTATAACCAATTACCTGATTGTCTTCAAGACTTATTCTTGTTTCTTATTGTATATATATTTTATGATTAATTACGTTGTCTAAGAACCTTTTGAAAACGATTTCTGAGGTTTAATTATCAAATATAATAACACCCTTTTTGTATCATTAAGTAATTTCGCATACGCGTTTCTATAAAATTTGTTTACAATGTTATGAAATGGAAATTTTTAATCAGTCGTGAATTATTCCCTTTTCCTTCAGGGCGAATACAGAACGCCTCGGAGAGTCTTTTCACGTACTCTGCCGGGCAAGGACCGGAGACCTTCTATGATGCCAGTTTTGTTCCCATCTATCTGACGGATTTCCATGACCCAGCCAAACTCCTCGAACTCTTCAATAACAACACGGAACTTCTGAGACAGGCCAATCAGGTTGGTGGGGCGCTGGCACCTTAACCTAATCAATAATTAGTAATTCTGATTTTATCTTAAATATATATAATTGGCTAACAATTCAACTGAATAATGGTTTGCAATGGTTCTTAAATGATTGAAAGATATCGTATTATATGTATTTTGTTGCAGACATGCGCCAATTCCTCAGAAATCATCTACTTCTCGTGTTTATTCGACACAGCGTTAATGCAGACAGTTGAGGCTGGAGCTGCCTTGGTTGCGGGTGAAAAGGAATTCGTTGTAACTGGTGACACAATCAGTAAGCATTTTTATTCGTTTTTAAAACTATTATATACACAAAGTCTTCCCACTCTCCACAGTTCTTATATTTAATTAAAAATACGCTATGTTACAAAATGTATGACAAAAAAAGCTCAAAACAAAGATGTACGAAAATGGTGACAGTAGCAAATACAAGGTAAATAAGTTACTATTAAATTTCTGATTTTCTATTAAAATATACTTAACTACTATTTTAGTCATTTGTATTGGAAAAAAATCGTATGTAAGACCCTTCCTACAACTCCTTTCCACTCTTATAGCCTGGAGTTTTATTTTAAATCTATATATTATAATTACTTATCAAAGTTTATTAATGTGCATAATTAAATTGTGTGTATTTGTCCATTTGATTTTAATTTTCATTAATTTCAAATATGACAAAGGTAAAACCATTGAAATAAATATTTAGTTATACAATCTCTATGGATAAAACTATTTCCCTTTAAACATTACTTTCATTAACCCTATTTCGGTTTTCTTAACTCAACTGCTGGTAAATTTATCAATTTTAATACACACACATCTACCTATTTGTTTATTTTATCTGTTTTTTTCTCTCTTACTATAAAACGAAACACTTGACTGTTGTCGTATATAAGAGCAAATAGATAATATACATTGTATGTCTTAACGCTTTTGCCAATTTAGCAAAATCGTTATTCAGTGAAAATCGTGTACTAATATTCTCAATTACGTGATTTATACCATCCGTCTGAAATCAAGCTCATATTTTGGACATGAGTAAGCTCAAAGCATTGAAATACTCCATCATACGTATACGGTATACTAATATTGTTAGGTATTTTATTGCAATACACACAAATACATTAAAGTTAATGTCCTTGTTTGCAGCATTGTGTGTATTTCATAGAGTTTGTAGAAGGCAGCATTGAAAGAGCTTATAATGTGAAAACTTCTATCAGTAAAAATGTTCTATTATATTTTATGTGAGATGTTTGACAGTCATAATAGTACCTATATTATTCCTACAGGTTATTATTGAAAGGCTTTTTTACAATATAAAATGATTCAAGCCGGATGTTAAAAATATGTTTCAGCATAAAATTCCGCCTTTCATTGTACCTATTATATATCTGATGCTTTTGATGTAATGTGTATACTTGATATAAATCAAAGAATAGTTTTACAATTATAACTGCTCTAATCGTAAGATGTTAAACCTACACATGAATGTACCTTTTTTGCACAAAAATCATTTGCAGTTTTGAAAAATATTGCGTCAAATAAAAAAAGTAATACTAAATTAGTAACATTCAAACAAGACTCATTTATAGGCATTTATGATTCGTAACATTTTTATTATGCAAATAGATATATTCAAATATATATATCAAAGGCTTTAATTAATTTTGTACCAAAAAACAGCATTGGAAATACTTACTAGATGACTTGTTTAAGATGTTCTACTATTTTTAAGCAGTTTGCATACATAGTATTGTATTTATTGTAAACAAACCTTACAGTCTTTCCCATTGCATAAAATATTGAATTTAACAGAAAATATATAAGTGAATTAAGTAATAATTTTAAAGGCACTGTTCGAATTGTTCAACATAAAACACATTAAATTCCATTGATCATTTTCAATTTTAAACTTTCATTTTTCTAGCTCAAGTAAAAAATAAAGTAGAAGCACTACACTTTTTTTCAACACGTATTAAAAGTTTTAAAATGCAAAAACTTGGTATGCTCAAGACAACATGATACATGTTAGTGTTCATTTACTTATATTATTTATTTATTCATATTAATCAAAGTTCAAGGTACGTACTATACTGCTATATTTATATTAGCTAATTTTAGGTAACTAGGAATCGTAAAATAATTTTTCAACGATGTTTGCGAACACAGTTCTAAGTAGTATTACTAGGTAGACCTCTGGCACATGATGTGTTATCGCGCACCGGTTTCGGTTCCGGTTTCGTTTGCGCGTATAGATGCGAGGTTTCGCTTTCGCTTTCTAGCCTACGTCAGTAAATTCCTTAAAATTTACGATTATACTTTATCATACATACATTTTTGTATATGAAGTCCATATATAGAGTGTTACATATAAACATCTCGTGAAGTAAGATTACACATAATTATAATCATAATAAATACATTATGAGTTATACGTTTTAAATTTTTTATACTTACGCAAATGTCATAAATAATTGAAATTTAAGGATTTAAATTCGAATAAGCATAGAGTAATATTAATTAATCAACTGTTTAATTACTTGACGAGAATAGCATACATAATATAACTAAATACACACATTTATGATTTTATCTCATATTTTTACAAGCCTCTGACGTGAAACCCTTGAAGGCATAATACTTCTTCATTTTTGCTTTACATCTGACAATATACATCGGTTACTAAACCAGCATCGATTCTTACATATACTGTTCGATGTAATGTTGCTACTCATAATATTAAACATAATAAAATGTAGATTTCTTGGCTAAATATTCCATTTTTCCTTCTCAGTGAACAATCCCCCTGTGTTCAACATGTCCCGAATAATTCCCCTCAACTTGCTGGAGATCAAGGACATCTCTTTGATGGTCGAGGAACCCAATGGTGACACCTATACACTGGCAGTTCTGGAAAACTGGAGAAACTCCACAACCACTTCGTCTATGAACGCTAAGTGAGTACTGCTACTCCTTAGGGCCATATGAGCTTGGAAGAATTAGTTTCTTTGTATTGGCAAACTTACTTACTTTACCGATTTCAAAACTGTAAAATCCAAAATGGTAAATGGAGATTAGGGTCACTTAATACTAAAAGTAGGATTTATTTTATCAAAATGTATGAAGTTTCAACTTATTATCTTTGATCCAAACATATTTACTTCATATTATTAAAGTAATAACCGATAAATTATTGGGTATTCTGGCAATAAAATTCGATTTTATAACTGAATGGAAATTCAAGATATGAATTTTTTTAGAAAACTGAGTAAATTTTATTATTTAATAATGTGTATAAATTGTTTTAAAGTTTATTTTGTGTTATTTACGGTGCAAAGCCGTAAACGCGTTTTTGATCTTGATACACAATTAAGATAAAGAATATATATATAGTATTAAATTTTATATAAAGATTTAAAAAATCAAAAAAGGATAAAAAGATTATATTTAGAACACATTTTTACAGACTGAATGAAACCAGTCAACCAATCAGAATTTATAATGTTCGATGAAAAAATGTCAAGAAAAATTCGCTGAAATATATACAAAAAAATTATTCTATTATATACAATTATTCCAATTTATAATAATAAAAGCTTTAAATTAATAATTTTAGTTCAATTATTATTATTCGTAATTAAAACTAAAGATTTAAAGTATTCACACTATCGGCAGTATTCATTTCACATATACTTATTTTTACTTTGCTCCTGTGAATATTTCTATTTCTCATTATATGTAGTTTCATAAGCCCCAGTGTATATTTAAAATAAAATGTATGTTATTATTGTTATGGTTAAGCCAAATATTTACACATTGAAATAATCATTTCGTATTTAAGTCACTTGTTAAATATAATTTATTGTGCTTTCGCCCAAATTTATACATTTATATAGACGTTGTTTTAAGAATATTGTTTTTTAAACATATAACAAAAGTTATAGACTTGGATAACTGACTTGAAAGTCCGTCAGTTACTATAAATTTACGTCTTTCATATTTCGCTTGAAATAAAAGGATGTACATTTTATTATGAGATTAACTCTAAGAATATATGGTTAGCGGTTTAGATTACAATTCTTATTAATAAGATTTTTCAAAATCTGGTTAAAATAATTATCAATTTGAGGAAATATTTTGACTATATTCTAAGAACAATAAAATAGTAAAGTTAAAATATAATGTTTAGTGTAAAACGTCTGAAAAAGCCTTTGGAACATTTCCCCGGGGCTATATAGCACCCAACTTACGTGTCTCTCTTCCCCTGTTCGTTTCCGCACGCAGTATCACCGGTAGCGTCCTCTCTGTACAAATAACTGATCACTTGACGGAAGGATTCATCGTAGAAGCCACTGATTCAAAGCAGTCATCAAGCTCTTGGCAACCCGTCATTCATCTCTGTCACTGCCTCAATAATGGAATCTGTGATTTTTCGTACACTGAATCACTTATTAACCCCGAGAGTAGGTGTATTCTTACGATTATGTCATTATAGCTGCACACTCCAACATTGCACATCAAGAACCATGAAAGTACCGATTTGTTCATTTACAAATACAGAATCTTATTATATTAGATATAAAAGTAGATATGAAACACTTGGTCTACACAAAATGCGAAACATTGCTGAATGTTTACTCAAATTTGACCAAAAAATCTACATAGAGGTCGGAAATGTTTGTCATCAATTTCATTTGTAAAACTAGTAAGACCATTAAAACGTCTTCATATAACAATATCGCCAAATATTTATTAAAAACTCCGTGATGACTTGCAAAATGTTATTTGTGTGATAATTTTCTCAACCTTTTTCATTTGGTGATCGTTTTTTACATACTTTTCAATAGGTGCTCCAATTTTTTATTGATTCTGGTTACTATACATACCTATATACAAAGACTGCACAAAACTGTCTCAATTACGAGATTGATAAATGTTCGAAACTTAATAGATTACGTAATATATTGAAGGTAACATTTTAAATCATAATTATTTCCAACTTACAAATAAATTACGTTTTCAATAATAACACTAAATACTCTTTTTGAATAGTTAAAAAAAGTTCACATCATAAATTTGTTTTAAAGTTGAAGATGATTTCCTTATTTGGGAGATCCAAAAACGTATTTCTAATTTACCATTATCATTTAGGAACTGAAATTCTGATGTAATACTCTACGGTGTTTAAAAACCTATTCTAATACTGAATTTTAATTACTCATTTTAAAATTTTATTTTAATGGCTAAGCCTTAACTGGTTAACATATGTATGTGCAAAAAAGTGTACAAAAAATTATACAGTTATTTAAAAAGTACAATACAGTACACAAAAATTGACACTGAAATTTGGGCAATTTAAAAAAAAAGTTCCAAGCTATGACTGTTCAGTAGGAAGACATAATAAGGAAATGGAAATTGAAATACACACAAGTAAGTATTGAATTTTAATTGTACGAGTATTTCAATTTAACTTCTATTTTTGTTCTTATTTGACGAAAGAATATATTGTTTTAATACATTTTCTCAAATTATATAATTATTTTTCTTTAATATTATATATATTTTATATAATAATGTTTAAAAAATATAATGTATTAATGTATTTTGCATACATGAAATAATTACTCTATCAGATTTGTAAATAATTAGAAAAAAACAATATCAACGTTTCAATATATAATGTATAATGTGTAATATTTGTAAGACATAGCTCAATATTAAATATTTCAAGCGTATAAGCTGGAAGTAAATTCTTTTTTCTCCAATCAGAGTCGATCTACCTGGCCGAATGTCAGTGTCCGCCCCTCTATGCAGGAGCCCGATGTGAGATCACGCCCTGTAACGCCGAACCATCGCCCTGTTTTAACACGAGCTCGTGTCAGTTCACCAGTGGCAGTGTCTATTGCGGACCTTGTCCAGACCATCTTACAGGGAATGGATATCTCTGCGAAGGTAATTAGAAGGAGCATAAATAATCATTCATACATATTCATAAAAATAGTATATATAACAAATTGTCACTGTCATGTTAGTTTATTAGTATTTTAGACAACTTTCTATTACATTTGTATAATATAAAAATGACCTATTCATAAAATTAGGACAATCTTATTTTGTAACATATCTATATATATTACATATGTATATAATATGCATACAAAAACTAATTTTTGAATTATTAAACAGTAATATAAATTGTTTTATTTAACATATAATAATTTAACATTTAAATAATACAAATATTTATAACATGCTAATAAAATGCCACATATTTTTTACCAATATTTAACTGAAATTAAATTGATCAAAAGTCAAATATGTATCTAACAGGCGACAACACATAAATTGCAATAAATGTACTCTTGCAGGTATTAACGAATGTCAAATTCTTATCAACGCCTGTGAAGATGTGTGTATCAATACTGAGACGAGTTATGATTGTCAGTGCATTAAACCTGGCTACACGGTGTCGTTGACCAATAAATCCCGTTGCCAAGGTAACAGCTTAAATTGTTTATTAATAGCTCGATATTACTATATACCTATATATTTATGTTTACCTAGAATTTTGTCAAATATATAGACATTTTAAATTAACATCTTATCTATATATTTAAAAAATGCTATATTCGTATTAATCAGAATTGTAAAGTATTTAAAATGTTTAAAGATATTTAAAGGTGTTTAAAAAAAATTTCGTATATTATATTATATACATAGATTATTCACTAACGATTAAAATATGAAAATAAGGCAGGTTTAGCAAGAATGTAAGCATGTTATATTGATTCAAAACTACATTTCTATGAGATTGAAAAGAATTATAGATTGGGAATATAAATAAAGAATAATAACAATAATATGTATTAGAAAATTAGAATTGGGAATTACAGGTAATACAGTTAAGTATGTAAACTGAAATTGATTGAGTTAAAAAAAAAATTTTACATTAATATTTCTGTCATTTATGGAGCATATTTTATTTTATTAAAAATCATCATGGAATATAATATAACTTTTACTCTGTTGAATATATCATTGCGAGTATTTATTTAATGTATACAACATTTTTAATTTAAGAAATATATTGGATTCATGACTACAAATTTGGCAAAATTCTGTTTAAAATTAAAAATCATTTTAAGTTGCGCTATTTATTTAATATTGCATATCATTTGAATATATATTATTTCAATTCTCATTTAATATTATTCGTATTTCATAAAACTCCTAATTGACTAATTTGCATGTGTCTCAGGGGCGATCCTAGAATGTTACAATAAGGGAGAAAATGCTTCTTATGCTCCTTATGCCCCTGTGTCTTGTCTCATGTAGTTCAAAATGTAATTATTATTATAATTTGCTGCAGATATCGACGAATGTCAAGCCGGTACTCATAATTGTCGCAATAATCAAATCTGCGTAAACACACCAGGATCCTTTGTGTGTCAATGCCGCGCTGGTTATACTAAAAATATTTTCGGGGAATGTCAAGGTCTGTATATAATCAACGAATTATTAAATTTCATGTTAAAATTTAGGTTGTTTCTTGTCATATTTCTGGTAAAAGTGGCAGATAATCACGGCTTGGTCCGAATTAAATTTACTATGTCCCTGACGATTGTCTATTTATTGTTTAGCGGCCCTTCCAAATTATTTTGGTCTGAATTCAGACATGCTATAATTAAGACAGCATTTAAAATCTTGAGGGTTCTAAGAGATTCTCTTTTACTATATTATATGTTACCAGCAAGTAGTATGTTTGTAAAAATCATTTCAAAATCATTACATTAAAGAAATGTTATATCTCTGTTTTTCCTGACAAGCTATTGTTTCACTAAGATACATCTTAAAATGCAAATCACTGAATCTTACACAATACATTTCAGTTTCTCGTTTTATTTAATTTCATTCGATAAATTACTAAATTTACCATTTTCAATATTTTAGTTTAAAGACCAAAATTACTATTTTTATGTGATCTCTCGACAATCGATTTTTAAGAGATTTTAAAGAAGTCTATATTTCTTATATTAAATAATTTGATCAACATTTAAATAATTGCTAGATTGGATATCTATCTATATAATAAACAAATATTAACTCAAATATAAATCACCTTTTCAGATGTTGACGAATGCTTGAACTCAACAAACTGTCCAACTCATTCGGAATGTATCAATTTTCCTGGAAATTTCAAATGCGTTTGTGATGCTAACTATGACGTGGTTGACCAACAATGCATTTGTAAGTAGTGTCTGATTAGTAGTACAAAGATCAGTTGATTTACAGACATCTGAAATAGTTCTTTTGTTTGTAAATTTAGTCTCATTAATACTAGAGTGCTCAATAAATACAACAAGATGTGGTTGTATTGGACCCTAGTAATATACCCTAAATATGTTCAGTATAATTTATGGTGCGACAAATTATTTCGGTTTGTATAATACAAATAATGAGTCTCGACTCTTATTGAGGATGTATTCAGTTTAATATTATTATTTTCTTTATCTGAAAGTATCTTTTTAATTCTTTGTAACAATTAATCAATATATTCTATATCTCTCTGCTGTGTTAGGTATGAATACAATTTAATACAATTTTCAAACACACGTACACTATAATTTTTTTAATAATGACTAGTATTTATATTTAAAAGTTAGAAACATACTAAGTATAAATAGATTTCAATGTTTTCGCACATTTTTATTTATTTACGGATAGCATTGAAATTGAATGAGCAACTGATGATTTAGTTCAAGTTGTTAAAAAGTTATAACTGCAGATTGTTGATCATTACGTTGGAAAATAAAGTACAATTCTGGAACTGGTTATCAAAGATAAATAAAATGTTGGCTCCGAAAAATCAACCGTATGATCTTTCTTGGTTTTAATCTTCCGTTTACAAATCAATATATCTCGGGTGATAGAATCTGTCATTACTCTTCTTGACGTTTCGCTGAACAGAGTAAGGATTTCTTTGTCCTGTTAATAAGGCTATTACTTCGTTTGAGTATCCTTTGTCATGATCAGCACACCGGCCGTTGTTGCAAGTCAAATTGAATGCCTTTCTAGACAGATGTATTCAGGTCAGAAGGGCTTTTTCGCTGGTGCATATAAAGATACAGTGAACATTCGTCCACACTCTTACCTGTTTCTCGACATGCATCAAAATACTTCTGAGGAACTGTGTGTTCGTACATGTATTCTATCGGATGAGTTTCCACAGCGCATATTATATGTCCTACCAAAGTCATCCCTTGCACTGGTCTATAAACGAACTTTTATTATATCCCACGCTTTATAGTATATAAACATGACTAGTGTTGATATGAGTGGACATTTTCTCCGTAAACTTGTCAAAGCGAGTGATAGTAACAAAGGGAGACGGAAATTATGTAAGCATGCAAGTAGTCGCCAGTTGAAAAATATTGTTGCTCTACTGTACAATATTCTGAAGGATATTAAAAGAGAAGACGGGAATACAAAGAGAGTCCAACAGGATAGACAAACTCATGAGAATGTTATCAGACACAAAGACAAACTACAAAGGTTTGTGAATTTCTGTTGTAGTCCAACACTCCATAAAAGAAATCGGATTCACATCAAGCCAAAGGGGGTGCGCCGCATTAGAAAAACACTTGGAGGTATACAAAAGGGAGGCGTCTTTTCTCTCCTTCTCCCTTTACTTGCTTTAACAATGAAGGCTGCACTCGCAGGGGCAATATCAAGTGGTGATGGATTTGGAGTGAAAAAACTATTACAGTGATATTGCACCTATCGCTGATGTCTATCATTGTATGATAATAAAAAATGAGACAGATTTTAATCGTTCCATGAAGGGGAGTGCTACGGAAGATAGTGACCTACCTATTGATCAGGCACAAAAGCTCTATGCCCATACTCTGCATGAGGAAAGAAAACAAATGAACAAAGAGACAACAGCTCCTGTCTCCCCTCCTTCTTCTACTCCACAACCACTCTTATCTTTATCAATAATCCAGCGGAGTATTGACAAATTACAACTTGAGATACGCAGTCGAGCAATAAATATTCTGAATAAACTAGTGGCAAATGAATTCACATAGGACTCTGAAAGAAAAATCATACTGGGTGACCGCCCACTTGATAATGCCTTCATCATTGATCTAATACACTATGCAGCCCTTTCTAATAAGAGCAGAAGATTTTGGAGATTTTGGACAGACGTGTAATTAAAATATCCACCAGTGTGTCTATGACTGCACGAAAATTAACCTATAATGATAGTGATGAAAAGGATACGGTTAATATGAGAGACCCAAAGCGGAATAGACACTTCTTTAGACCTACTATCAACTATCTTGTATCATAAACATGTACTTCATTGGGTACCATACTTAAGGAAATAATGAATCCACTTATTTGCTGTATTTAGAATCCCACAGACATTGCCGATGGCCTCTCAATCAATTTTGAATGCAACAACACAGGCTGTACTCACCCCACTGTACTACGACACACCCCTTCGCAGCTCTTACGGAAGTATAGAGGCATTGTGAACGATACTACACTTCACATGCGTTGCAAAGTTGTTAATGCAGCTGTTACCTCCCATGCAGTCGATGCATAAAAGGTGGCTCCAATAAACAACTGGATGCACTTTCTCTTCTTGGATGTGAAGCTCACGACAGGCAATACACAAATTGAGGGAAGGGCACATATGTATCCCTA
This sequence comes from Invenusta paracnida, assembly GCA_036023295.1. Lineage (NCBI taxonomy): Eukaryota > Metazoa > Platyhelminthes > Proseriata > Coelogynoporidae > Invenusta > Invenusta paracnida. The sequence goes on from JAYRBW010031448.1 coordinate 31,152, forward strand.
CAGATCATACTTCAATAACCTGCTTCTAATTTCCAATGCAAGTAAACGGGAACAGTTGTTGACATCTGGGTTTATCAATGATACTGCAGAACAGATGGAAACAGAGGGGCGGCAAACAGTGGATATACACAACGTCTGAATAGCGTTAAGGGGGTTGAATCGATTGACCTCTGTGGTTCTTTGTATCTAGATATGTGTCAGTAGGGCAAGTATTTTCTCAGCCAGCAAAATGTGCACATTAAGATGGTTCGTAACAAGCCAGAATTTATCCTCTTTAATGAAACTGATGGTAATCAAAACGCTTCAAATGTGATTATTGAGAAAGCCGTTCTCTATGTTAGACGTGTTAAGGTCTCACTATCATGGAGCATGAAAAACAGCTTGTGACACAGAATGCAATCTACCCCCTTTAACATACAACCATGCAGACATATACTATTTTTGCGGGATCAATGAGTCATATACAAGATGGACTTTTTCGCGGTCACATGCCAGACATGGTCATTATTGGTATGGTTGATAACAAGGCCTAAATGGGGATATTGCACGCAACCCTTTGGAATTTAAGCACAATTCACAGAAACATATGGCGCTCTATAAGGAGGATATTACCGTCCCCTTGGCTGCATCAAAGGATACAGCCCTGTTGCCCTGCTCCCCCACGTCGCCCGCGGCTTCCTTGGCTGCCAAGTCGGCCCACTCGTTGCCGATAAGGCCACAGTGACTCGGCACCCATTGGAGAACCAGCGGTCCTTCTAGGCGAATAAGGGCAGCCCTGTCTCTGCCCATCTCCAGGGAGGTGGGAGAGTCATTCTTGAGCGCCGCAAAGTAACTTGACTATCCGAACAGATTAGCAGTTGCCCGCCCACCCTGTTCTCAATGAGCCACTCCACCGCCAGCCGGAGCACTAAGACCTCTGTCTCAAAAGACGAAGTCAAGTTTAACCCCCTAGCCCGCAGTCTCTCTACCACTATCGGGTCCGACACATTGCCCCGAGTAATCACCACAGCAGCACCACCATTAACGAGTGGTTGACGCCAGAGGTGTGGGAGGCAATCAGGGAAAGAAATGCTCTCCGGAGGCAGATCGTTACCAGAAGGGAGGAGTGTGTGCTTACTTGTGGTAGGGTCAGGGAGTTGATATTAATAGCTAAGAAGAGGAAGTGGGAGGGTTTCGTGGAATCTTTGGATTGGAGGACAGAACCTACTCAGGTTTGGAAGGTGATCCGCTCACTGAGTGGACCGCCTAAAAACTGTGAGAAGAATGCTATCCTCAGGCATCGAGGTAAGGAGTTCCACAGTGATCACCACAAGGCTAATGCCTTTGCACAGCAGTACGCTGCTATCAGTCGTCACACGTTTAACTCAGACGAGAGAAGGTCGAACTGTGATGTTAAGAAGCGCCTTTCGGCACTTATTGATCTCGAGTCGGGGGCCGGTGAGGAAGGAAGTGAGGAGTTCTGCATGAGGGACTTGTGCATGCGATTTGTCAGACGAGGTTAAAAGCGGCCGAAGGCCAAGATGGCATTGCGCCACGTTTCTTGAAGGGACTTGTTTCGGAAGCGCTGGGATTTATCCTGAGCTGTTTCAACGAGTCATGGCTTGAAGGGTTTTGCCCCCAAAGCTGGAGGAGTGCCATTATCATTCCTCTGCTTAAGGAGGGAAAACAACCAGGGTCTATTGACTCCTTTTGCTCAGTTAGTTTGACCTCTTGCCTGGGCAAGTTGTTGGAACGTATGGTTTCTAATCGTCTGTATCACCTTGTTGAATCCAATGGCTGGTTGGGTAGCTTAGGTCTACGGAGGACCAAATCCTCCGTATGGCTCAATCGGTCAGTGATGGATTCCAATCGCGGCCAGCTAAGCGCACTGTGTTAGCTCTTCTGGACTTCTCAAAGGCCTACGATACGGTTTGGCATGAGGACTTGTACGGTGTCCTGATGGGGTGGGGTGTTCCGGCCATTCTCATTATTTGGACCAGGGGCTTTCTCTGCAACCGACAGGCCCGGCTCCGTATCGGTGGAGCGATGAGCGACCCCAGGGGGTTCCACCAGGGACTCCCGCAGGTTCCGTGTTATCCCCTCTACTTTTACTCATCGTCATTAACGACCTCCAGGATAGGATTCCAGCGTCCATCAACGTCAGAAT